>JAVSBS010025225.1:43732-63973 GCA_033124195.1 Coracias cyanogaster | reverse complement strand
GAGGGGACTGAGGGGTGATCTCATTGTTTATAAATATGTAAAGGGATAGTGTCAGGAGGATGGAACCAGGCTCTTCTCTTTGATGTCCAATGATAGGACAAGGGGTAATGGGAGCAAGCTGGAGTATAGGAGGTTCCACATAAATATAAGGAAAAACTTATTCACTGTGAGGGTGACAGAGCACTGGAACAAGCTGCCCAGAGAGCCTGTGGAGTCTCCTTCTCTGGAGACATTCAAGACCCGCCTGGATGCATTCCTGTGTGACCTGGTCTAGGTGATCCTGCTCTGGAAGGGGGGTTGGACTTGATGATCTTTCGAGGTCCCTTCCAACCCCTAACATTCCGTGATTCTGTGACAAAATGCCTCTTTCTTTGTCTTCTTTACAAAGGGAGACCAACTGACTCACCTACATGTAGAGATCTACACTGAAGATACATAAAGTTACCCAAGAATAGATCCATCTTCAGTACATAGAGACAGTTTAATTTCCCAGTCTGAGCTTGTTCTGCTTGGCCATCTAATGAATGACAAACTCAGGTACTTTAAAGGACTCTTGCAAAGCTTGGTCTAGCCAAGAGGGCAGCTCTGTACTGCACTGGTGTCACATGGAAGTCACAGCACGACTCTCAGCACTCAAGCTGCAATGAAGTATCTGGTGAGTCTCCACAGAATTGCTCTATGGAGAATGAAGAAAGAGGGGGACTGCCACAGCAAGAGATTCAGATCTATAATCTGACTGTGGTACTTTGAAGCTGCAACTGTATTAGTATTTTAGTCTGGATCAGAAGAGAGCTTTTAAAGCTGAGTTCCCAATCCTTCCACCTACTGGGCTTTGGTTCACATTATTCATTCATACAGTCGCAGAGAACATGAACTTTATTTTTTTAAGATCAAGTAAACGAGCAGATGAAGCCCAGGAGTGTACCCAATACACTCCAGATGCAATGGGCATTCAGTCCTTGGGATTAGATTATGATTAGTCTAAAGAAAAAAGAATCCCTAACATTTTAATAGTGTGGGTGCCAGGTCCTCAGCATTGTCTGATTTGCTCTTCACCTCTGCCATTGGTTTGCACTACCTGCTAATGTAATGTAAACTGAATAGGACCCTGGAAGAGTCCCTTGCTCTACTAACTGTTGGAGGATTTTAGGAAGATGAGATAGCTAAATTAGCTTACTCAAAAGTGAATGAAATGAAAAAACACCAAATGGTTAAACACAAAATCCAGTGTTTAAACAAAGGAAACATCCATTAAATCAAGGCAGGAACTAGTTCTGCTCAAGGTAGTGAATTAACTGAGGATGCAAGATACCTGCTGATTACCAATTACTCTTCCAGGCCTACAGAGTTAGTATATCTGTCTGAGATGGCCAGTAAATTAAAAATACAGCTACTCATGGGATTTTGTTTATAGCAGTACGGCTTCAGGACTTAATCCAAGCATAAATTGTAGTAAACTAACCATGATATTATTACTTAGCAGTTAACATGGCTGCAAAATAATAATGCAAACCGCAAAACAAAGCATGAAGACCATTGCCAGCACCACCAACCCAGATGAGTGCACCAGTTGCCCCAGTGAGAAGTAATACTGCACACCTGATAATGACGTATTAGTCATTACTGGAGTCCCGATACAAAATAAAATATGTTAAATCTTTTAATTATGAGATGGTAGAAGAAGCTGATGAGAAACACCACTAATTAGGGCTCTACCAAGAAGGCCTGAAGCATACTGAAATCAGCTTAAAGACAGTCTTGAAATTCTCTTGATTTTGGATCAGCCCTTTGGAAAAGGCAGACCTGGAGCGGTACTTGGATGGACAACTGCCTGGGAACACTTGGTGCTGTAGTTTTCTGTTGAGTTACTAACACTGGCTTAGCCGCAGACCAAAACCACAGCACCACTATGAAGAAAGTTAACTCTATCCTAGCCTAACCTGTACACTGCCCAAATTCTCCCACACACCTTGCCACCCAGGCATCGGCAGCCTCAGGGCAGACTCCCATGCCTCATCCTCTACCAGCTGGCTATGCTTGCGGGAAGATAAAATCAGATTCACAGACCACATCCACATGAGAGCTCTGACTGTGTAGGGATGTTCAGGAAACTGAGTGGTCATTGCAATAAGGCTGGAAACATCTACACCAGAGTAGAAGAGGGAGGTGCCATTCTTCACTCTCCCCACAAAGCAGCTCCCAGAGGAGAGGAGGAAGGTGTAACTGCTGCTGTCTCTGTAAAACGGTTCTCCAAGATTAAGAAGGAGGTGTTGCAAGGGCCAAATACCAGACTGGGCTCAAGGCCAGCGCTTTTATCATAGGCTTCCCAGGCAGGGCAAAACAAAGTGATAAACAACATGGAAAACAGCAAAAGCTGAAAGGAGCCATCAACAAGCCCTGGAAGTCAATATACAGCAAGAAAGGGAGCAAGTAACCAACAAGTTAAGGGAGCAAATATGCCATTAGCAGGACCAGCAACACAAGTACCAGCCTGCCAAGTAACAACTGAATATCTGTAACAGCTGTATACTCAGACTAGCACACTCTGATCAAATCTGTCATTGTCTTGAACCCCTCAAGCCCATGCTGAGTGCCAAAAAGGACTGTGGTGGGTTGATCCTGTCCAGCAGCCAAGCACCCACATAGCTGCTTGCTCATTCCACCAGTCCAGCAGAACAGAGGGAGAAAATAGGAAGAACAAAACTGAGACAGCTTATGGGGTGAGATAAAAACAGTTTAATAGGCAAAGGAAAAAGAGGAAAACAAGGGAACCAAATGAGGTCTCTCAGCACCTGCCACAGGCAGACAGATGCCCAGCCAGGCTGAACACTGCCCACCTAGGAAGCCACTACCTCTCCCTTCTTCTTCCTCTACCTCAGTTTTAATGCTGAGCATGATGCTATATGGTGTGGCCAATTTATGTCAGTTGTCTCAGCTGTGTCCCCTCCCAACCGCTTGTTCACTGCCAGCCTACTTACTGGGGAGCACAGTAGGAAAAAGAGGAGTCCTTGATGCTGTGCAAGCACTGATCATCAATGGCCCATTGGTGTGTTACCAGCACTCTCTAGCCACAAATCCAAAACACACCACTGTGTGGGCTACTATGAATTGACTCCATCCCATCCAGACCACAACTTGGAGCTACTGCTCCAAGTAATCATTACAGGAATTGTTTCATATGAAACTATCTATGAGAGCCTTCATTGCCTCACAAGCTTTAAGGTCTTCCTCATGCTATGTATTTGCATACTTTCAGGGAAGTTACAAAACCTTTCATCCTTCCTGTAAACAAATGGACACTTTGATTTTGGGGAAGAAAAAAATCACATACTTTGCACTTTGTTCTTTAATAATTCTGATTTTAAAAACTGGATTCAGCATGTTTCCATAGTTACTTTTTTTAAGACTAGTAAACTGTTTCAACCCTTCATAGTTTAATCTGAGTTGTGATTAAAACTGTGTTTTCCTGAGAAGGCTATTCTGAGTTAAATTTTAGCAAAGCTGCTAACAAAGGCTCAAAATATCTCTTACCTTAAAAAAAAAACCTAACAAAACAACCTTTTTGAAGTATATCAGAACTCGGACATGTCTTTAGTTGTTTGCCCTTTAAAATAGGTGTTTTAATAAAAAAAAAAATATGTAGAACGACTTTAATTCTACACCTATAAGATTCAAACTTTGTTGCACTGATTTTCTGAGATAGCATTAAAAAAGCTAAATGTAATGTTTTACAAGGAACCACATTCTCATTTTTGCACACTGTATACAAAACTAAAGGGACACAATTCAATACACCTCTTAATAGCTACTGTTCTTTAAAAATGGAAATTTAAAATCAATTCTTGTGATCTGTGTTCAAAAGTGTCCCTACTTTCACTCAGATAAAATCAGACAGTAATACAATTGCAGCTTCTCTGCATGACAACAAAACAACACAGACAATTCTTGTCCTCTGTGGGTATCTCGGTGTATAACAGGGTTTCATACACTGGTATAATGCTGCTTCTTTACTCTCTAACCCTTCCAATTCATTTGCAAAGGAGGTATAACACTAAAATAATAAAGAATTCTCCTATTGAAAGCATTTACTTCCTCCAGGAATGGAGATAGCTAGCAAAGCTAAGTGATACAACAATTTGGAGAAAATCATACAGCTTCAGCTGTCAACAAAAAGTTACATCCTTCCTTATGCCTGCCTTTCATAACAGCAGCACCACTCCTGTTCCCCTTGCAAATTAACCTCTTACTGCTTGTATTACACTAACATCCACTGGTTCCCAACCCAGGACTTATGTGCCATGCCCCGTACAAAGCCATACCTTCCCTGACCTTGAGTAACTCCCTTGGAATCTCAGCTCATGTAAGGACTCCTGTGAAAGTCACATAGCATACGGCAGTACAGCAGCACTGTTCACCTGCAAAACTAGCTCTAAATGAAAACAAAATGCAACCAAGTGATGTGAAAATTGAACACAGAGCGCGTGGGAGGGTGGCTGAGATGAGTAACACTGAGAAAGTGCTGTGTCTTCACTTTGATGGGCTGCAAGCAAGAGGTGCAGGACTTAGGGATGAATCCCTTGCTTTCTTGGCCCCAGGATTTACCTCCGGTTCCTGTCAGGCATCAGCAATGGTCTGTGAGATGCCATCACCCAGCCTGAGCAATGCTATTCCCCTACAATGTGTGAAGTGCGTATCAGCGCCATGCCCTGCCCTGAGGGCACAGACTGCAGAGTCTGGCAGCAGACCTGACCCTTGCTTCTCCAGCTGCAGGTGGATTTGCTTGCTTCCAAGGTAGAAGGTTTGCATCCAGGCTGACACCAGCACAGGCTACAGAAATGCCACACCACTGTCCCCTAATGGGTAGCTCCTGCTGTACCCATTCCCTGCAATGCTGAGTCACTGGGAACAAAAGTGCAAAGATACTGTTCAGTCAATGTGAGATGCATGACAAGGCATTTGAAACAAGAACACAGCATTGACAAGGTATTGTGGTAAATGCCATGGTAACCTAAAGAATTTAACTGAGAAGATGCTGTGTAGGATCTCTGCCTACTTGGCCCAGCTAGTGAAAATCAGCTTTCTTCCACTCCCATAGCAAATTCCTTGTCCCTAGTGTGATGGTAATTCTGCATCTACCTAGGCTGAGCATTCCTCCAACACCAGGCAAGAGCTAGTTATGAAGCCATTCTTTCAGCTGCTGTTCTTACATCGATGCTTGAGGTTACTCAAATGAAGATGTACACCCTGTTCACAGGTTCCGAGCAGATTTCTTCAGTATTAGACAGAGGGGAGCGTGTGCAATTCAGTTAGCCAAGCTCAGGTGTCTGGTAACATCTGAAACGGGGAATCAGAGACCTCCAGTATGGAAGATATGACACGGCTTCTGGTAGACTTGCACCCTAAAAGCAGCATCAGTTGGCCAAGCAAGATGCCTGAGGACATCTCAGCTGGCAGACACGTTTGCACAGACAGTTTAAGAGATAGCACAAGGTGGGACTCTGGCTGGAAATGTAGATGTTAAGTGTTTAGGTGTTTACTTCTATGCTGTGTGCAAGCTCCACAGTGGTCAGTGGGAAATCTAACCAATGAGGTCTCTTGTAGTCAGCGACAACCTAACCAACACAGCTCAGGAAGCCTAACAATGATTTGCCTCATTGCAGAGTAGACGCGTGATGGCTAGTTAGCTGGGGCTCTCTACTCACACTGAAATGGGAGTATACAGCAGTCACAAGGCTGTAGACACCCACGCTGAGGCATCAGTCTCAAGCAGGATCCTTCTCACCTAGCTAGAGCATTTTTGACAACTATGTTTTGTAAGACAAAAAAAGACATAAGCATCATTGCCTACTTTTTACTTTAATGGAAGTGCATTGGTTTGGTGGTGGGTTGTGGCAACTCCAGCAGTGAGTTGTTCACACAAGAACCACATTGCAAATAGGTAACAGCAAAAAAAAAAAAAAAAAAAAAAAGCACTTTTCTTTCCTTACTAGAAATGTTACAAAATGTTCCTTCTTTTCTTTTATGACAGCACAATGACAGCCATGTTTATGTCATATTCCTCCACTGAAATGATCCAAAGTCATAAAGCCTCAAAAATTCAACTGAGGTTAGACAGTTGCTGAGCTAAGACTGGCACCATCCTTACCCAGGCTGAATTATTGCCCCATGCATTTATATGCATCTGCTATTTTCCTTCTGTTATGCCCAGACCATCCATCATTTGGGGCAGGGGAATGCCGTTTATTTTGTGGCTGTTCAGGACTAAGGAATAGGTGCTACAAGAATACAAATCATCAGTACCACAATGCCTGTGATGATTTATTCGCCCCTGCTAGCTTGCCTCTTCTGCAGGAGCCTTTGAAGTCCTTGCATGCTTTTTATGAAGAGGTATGTACTTTTTTAGCACTTGCACCTCCAAAGCTGATGAAAACAATTCAGGAGAATCAGTCTTGTAAGATTTCTTGCTGAGCATCAACATACTCAGCAGAAGGCAGGACCACTGGTTATTTTCTTTCGATTAGCTGCAGGTGGTGTCAGGTGCTCTTGTCAAGCAAAACCAGTGAAGAGATGACAGGTACATGAAGGGAGAGAAAACTAGGGGCAGGCTTTGTTCATGGGTTGAGCGGTTAGACCACAAAACAGGCTGAAGCCACTAGGAGAGACTCAACTTCCATTGCAGAAGCTTTCTGCTGGTATTTGTGAAGTAATTACATCAGTAATTCTACAAGAAGGAATCTCTGAAAAATCTTCCACCAAGGAAAGCGCAGTAGCTATGGTTACCAAGCAAGCACAGAGAGAAGGCAAAGCTGAACGACCACTCTGGGCACCGTACACTGGTTTTAACACCACAAGCCTAGTTTTAGCTTTCCAAAATACAACTACAAGAACAGCCTCCCACGTTTCCTATTACAGTATGTGCATGTGTGTATATATATATACATGTCTGTGTGTCTGTGCATGCGTGTGTATATATATATCTCTATAGTAGGATGAGGAGATGACAAAGAGAACAAGAAAAATAAGTAAGCTTTTAGACTATCATACAACTATGAAGTTTGTCATGTACTCATTGGCAACAATCCTGTGCACTTGGGTAGACAGCCCAGGGACAGCACCACGGGACTTTCCCCAAAGAACTTCTGCTGTCACACAGAGAGGAAACGGGTGTCTTCATTTGCCCCTGGGGATTTCTCAAGAGGCACGAGCAGTTCTCTGTAAAGGAACTATGTCTATATTGCAGGGTTAGTGCAACCCTTCTAAAAAAAGCTCCAATTATCTTAACGAACATAAGTGCTACTGTAGTGTAGCAGCAGCAATGTGAAACTTGGCATGTGCCATAACCCCCCCCCCCCCATTTAAGCAATTAACCCACATTGAATTTCACATAAAATGGCTTCACATAGTCATCAAGCTCATTAATTGGTGTTTTTGAAATAGAGTGGGGACAGTTTAGCGGGCTGTAGCCCTGCCCATATGATGGATTCCCCAGGCATGGATTTAGACCTATGCATCCCTGCAGAGCTACCTTCACATCTTCTGTGGCAGTGTCTTAAAGCCATACCTATGATACCCGATAAGAGTCCTCTCCCAAGTGGCCATGAGCATGGCCTGTTCCACCTCCTTCCCACATTGCTGTCTCACAGACAGTCCTCAGACACTTGCTGCAGCCCAGTGCCTGACACACCATCAGATAAAGCACCTGGACACTTGAGTTCAGTCACAAGAAAGAGGTGCTCTCTACAACTATCTGAAAGGAGGTTGTCGAGAGGTGGGTGATGGTCTCTTCTCACAAGTGACAAGTGATAGGATCAGAGGAAACGGCCTCAAGTTGTGTCAAGGGCAGTATAGGTTGGACAGTAGGAAAAAAATTTTCACTGAAAGGCTTGTCAGGCACTGGAACAGGCTGCCCAGGAAGTGGTTGAATGACCATCCCTGGAGATGATTAAAAGCCATATAGGTGTGGTGCTTAGGGACATGATTTAGCAGTGGACTTGGTAAAATAGGGTTACGGTTGGACTGGATGATCTTAAAGGTCTTTTCCAACCTAAATGATTCTATGAAGGAGCAGGCACGATTATCTCACTCATCTCAGGCACCTCCTCAGCACAAAAACCTTTCAAGATGTTTGTATCCCTACGATAGTTATCTAGACCTCCTCTGTAGATTAGCTAAGAGTTTGGTCTCTAAAGTTAGGTGAAAGTAATCCTGCCCCTTACTAGATAGTTTCCTGAAAGTGGAATAGGCTGCTACCCATTTGGCGTTATGAACCCTTAGGGACAGCAGTGACTGATAACAGATAGAGAAGGGCCCTCTGCTTTGACACCAACTTCTAGCTGAAACAGTGTCTAATACCACTGAGACACTCTGGAGTATCTGAGATGCCCAGGCAGAGCTGGCAGATATGACACAAGACTTTTGTGAGACTGGTGTCCTTTTGGAGCAGTAGCTGGGAACCACGAGGACGGCATGAGGGCATCTTGGCCAGCACTGGACACTTGATCACGTCTACCTAAAAGCTGGTGGTGTGACCTATCTGTAAAGCCAAGGCAGACATAGTCAAAAGACCCTGGCGATTGATTCAGCTTGACCCACACAGACACCATTGTAACCAGAACACCTCCACAAGGTTGGTGGACAGGACACAGGATTTAACAGAAATTCAGACTTCTGGAGGAGCACCTGGAGGCCAGGAGTAAATAAATGACACCTGTGCTTGGGGAGCTGAACTGAGCCCGTAGATCCTTGTTGCTTCTATAGGCTGTTACTGGAAAGTCAAAGCATTTTACAAGAAGTTAAACTAAAACCTGTATCAGCTTTCATCCACCTGTTTCTAAGAAATGGCAAAAATTTAGTCTTCTATTGTTTTTTTTGTATAAAATCTTTCTGGACATTAGAGGCAGTCTTCAGTGTAGTTACATCTACACAGGGTTGGCCAGTGTGACACTGGAGTAATGAGATACCAGTGCCCTTTAGGACCAGAAGCAAGAAGCCAGACAGGCCTAGGGCAGCAGTTGCCTATGCTGGACAAGCAAGCCACATTTATGTCAAAGGCAAGATGCACATAATTTTAAAAATTATTTTAAAGACATAAGGCTTAAATCGATTCCATCTTGAAAATGAAGATAAAACAATATACATTTAGTTTTAGGGTAGTAGGTTTTCACTGAGGCCTTCAGTTTCCAGCTTCTTTCAGCACGATCACAGGCTGAATCACTCAGTTGTAATATAAACAAAATTACAGGAATTCAAACCCAATTTCTTTCCAACAATAAAAAGAATAAGGCTTCCTTTATTCAAACCAATATACAGACCTCCTGCACTCACACAGAAAGGAAACTTTTTTCTATGCTATAAGTAATATTAAATCAAACTGAAGATTTAAGAACAGAATTTTGATTAAGAAACAACACTACAGACACTGGTAAGGAGTTTCATCTTAACCAACAGAGCCCAAGAAAAATGAATCACGGAAACTCTCTCATCTTGAGAAAATTATGCATCCTATAATCCCTAAAGGGAACAATCACATCTGATAAAAATCTTTAGACCAAAATTAAAAAGTAACAATAAAGCTGACAGAACTGCCTGAAATACATATTTTAGCAGAGATTTATTAAAAAGTCAGCATAAAGTGCCTCTTAATCATACTTATCATGTATCTATTGGCAGTAAATCCAAGCAATCCTAGTTTTATATACCACTGTAGACTTTATTTTATTGCTTACTTGCTTAGTAAATTTAAACTAGGTATATTGGCAATATGTCTAGGTTGTCACCTCAAAAAGGTAAATTTCCATCACTCATTATAAGGCCGCTTTAAATATCCAGTGCTTGGAGCCAAAGGCATGAGTTTGCAAAGCTCAAATTGGTCAAACCATTAAGATCCATCTTCAGAATATTTTTTACTCTTGGTTCAGTCATCTCAGTAACTCCGCCTTGAATTGCACTCAGAAGTTTTAACCAGGGGTAGTCAAGATCTTCGGAAGCAGTGAAAAACCTCCAGTCCTCATCATTCCCACTTCTCATTTCAACAGAGTATCTATGATCCCGAGCTAACAGAAGATCTACTTATACTACCAGGTAATGACTAAGCAATATTTTGTATAAAAATTATAGTGGACCAATCAAATAGGCAGTGATGTATTATTGAGCTAAGAGCCGATTTCTGTTAAATCCTACTCATTACGTGTTTGCTAACTTCTACATTACTTTTCCAGGAGAGTATGCCCACTGAAAGGCTTACTGCAAGATGCTATTTAGTATACAAATTGCAAGTAAGAGGATTTGCAAATATATTTAGTATATTAAACTTTTCAGTTGCTAGCATTTTAAACAAATGCTTTAGAAGTTAAGAATCTCTGAATCCCATAATCTCCTAGATCTTCTAGCTCCCCCAGGAAAAGGCAGATAAACCTGGACTTCTACCCAGTCATACTTGCTAAAGAATGAATAGAATTAACATTGCCAGAGCAGGATGTGAGGAAACATGCAACATTTTCCATCAGGCACAATGAAGTCCCATGTTAGATGTCACAAGAATTTCCAAGCTATTTCACAGTGTTTTAACAAAAGGGGGAATTAATTCAGTGTTTAAAAATTAAACATTCAAGTTCTCATTGTAATTAGTATTGAAACAGGATGGAGAATTTACGTAGTCTGACAATAGGGTTTTACATGCCAGTAACACACAGTAAATTATTTTTTAAAGCCAGTTATTATTTCAAATGTTCAGAAACTCCTGACAAGGGACTAATTCACAATATTGGATTACTGGTCTTAGTAAAATGGACACTATTGTCTTGAAAAGCCTAAACTATTGTGAGTTCTCAGACACTGTTGTCTGCTTTCAACTATATTTAACACTACTTTATTATTTAAAAATACAACCTTGAAAGTAAGATGACAAGAACTAAATTTATTTGGCCTAAAGGGAGAAGGATTAAATGAAACAGCTAGAAAACTATATAAATAGTCACATTAAAAAATAATGAAAGGAAGACGAATATTTCCACTGGTATTAGTTGTAATAGTGTAAAGGGCTAAAGCTGAAAAAAAAAAATCAGTTTAAGCTCTGTAGCAGGAAAAAGTGGGTTTGAAGACACTAAGGTCAGCTGCACAGAGGAAACGGTGACTGCTTTTCAAGTGAATCAACTGATCCCCTTCCTTTCCTCCTTCCTAAGCAACTAGAGGGGTTTTTCTATCTGATTCTCAAAGTCAAAGAGAAACAGCTGGTGCTTGTTATCTTTTCATGAGTCACTAAAATTATTTGAATTGTTGAAAGATTACAGGATTACAAACTGTCAGGAGCTTCTCTCCTCCAGTTTCACCCACTTCATGGATACCATTAACAAATGGAGAGTCTAACTTAGCTTCTAGGTAACTTGTAGGAAGGTGTGCAGACAAATGAGGAAGGTAATGAAAACCTACCAATGTACTCAGGCAGCGCAGGACTCTGAACCTACATTAGTGAAGGTGTACGGTATCCTGCACATCAGAGGTTTTAAGGTACTCAGGGCATCTGTTTTCACTTTGTGAGATGTTGTGAGATGTTGAGAGATGTTGAGTTGTGCCTGCATATATGGCTAACAATGAATAAAAACAACATAGCAAAATCTGCTGTTCTAACTTCAGAAAAAAGCAATGTCATTCCCTTCCCCAAAACAACTGCCACAAAAGTATAAGTGCCTTCCTCTACCACCCCAAGATGTTGGCAAAAGATAGAATCATAGAATGGTTTGGGTTGGAAGGGACCTTAAAGATCATGTAGTTCCAACCCCCCTGCAATGGGCAGGTACACCTCGCACTAGACCATGTTACTCAAGGCCCAATCCAACCTAGTCTTGAACACATACCATGTTGGGGAATCTGCAACCTCTCTGGGCAACCTGTTCCAGTGTCTCAACACCCTCAGATGTCTAGAGTTAACTGCAAGCACAAAAGCTTGACTTCTCTGGTAGAGGAATTTATAACATCTGTAATACCTCCATCCAAAAACCGTGTGAAGAGATCAATGCTGCCCTGTAAAAGACAGAGTGAGAGGTCCTGTACACTTCCAACTGAGATGAATGGAAAAAAATCTCAGACTCACCAAGGGAAAAAACCCAATAGTTCATGTTTGTTGGAAAGAAATAAAACCTATACATACATATAAAAAGGTTAAAATACATTAAGCTAGAGAATAGTCACTGAGCTTTAAAGTATGCCAGGCTGTTTCTGACATGGACAAAATTCATATATTTGTTTTGACTGAATACCGTAGTACTAGAAGGTCCATGGAAAAAACAGAAAATACTATATAAATAATTGTTTGACTTTTTTTTCTCTTTCCTAGAATCTCCCAATTTCAGGTTAAGAAGGTTTGAATAAGAAAAGAGAAAGAAAATGAGAAAGGAAACCAAAGAGAAACTGCAACGCCATGAAAACATTTCTTCTAATTGGTATCATATTGTAATAGTATCATCTGGTATCATTTTGTTAAAATCCATGTTAGCTCTTAGGTAGACACCATCTTCCCTTAATTCTGGCTTCAGCTGTGGTCAGACGCCTCCTGCAGAGCAGCTGGCACAGGTTTTGCTATTCCTGTTGGCAGTGTTTGTTTTTGTTTGTTTTCTTAAAAAAGTTGTTATGGTGACACCACCACCTCACACATCCCCCAGCTGGAGGTTAGCACCTGGCACCAGTGGCCTGGCAGAGCGCTTCTGAGCACCCCTTATACTTGCACTGCCTTGCACAGGCATCCAGATCTATGGTAACTACCACTGAAGGCTGCTTAAAAGAAGAGGGTGCCTTACAAAATCCATTGTGCTGGCTGAGTGGCTGGCAGCAGTAGCTTCCAGCAGCAGATTGGTAGTCAAAGTGGATCTCAGCATCACAGAATTTCCCATGCTGACTTGGATCACCAGAGTCCCCATGTCCTACCAGAGGTCTGCATTCGTTTCAAAAATCAGACTTGGAACAATTAATTAGTTAAGCTCCTGTACATTGACAGACATCAATCAACAATGTGTAATCTGGGGATTTTGTGCTCCTCTTCTTCTGCTTCCTTAGCTACTCCAGGCATGACTTTTTGCTTGGGTTTTTTGTTTGTTTCTTAAAGAACTTGTGCTTGCCAGTAAGCAGAGATGAGGACTGTGCAGCAAGTTGTTGCCTATTCACAGGAGAGAAAAGCAGGGCTCATCCAATAAAATGTGAAATTAAAACCCAATTCTGTTTCTCCACTGAAGTTATTTAATAAAATATTTGTTCTGAACTGCGATCTCTGACAAAGGAGGAATAAAAACATCTTTCTTAATGGAGATAGCCAAAACGGCATCAAAGGGTGGTTGAGGTAGAGCAAGAAACATGTATTAAAGCAGTAAATCAGCTTGTGTCCAAAATACATCCCAGTTCTCTGTCCTCCCTTTTATAACGGCTAGCTCCCAACTGCACATTGAAATCAGTGTGCATTTTACGTATTCTCTGAAGACTTTGGGGTCCAAAAATCTTAACACCACTGAGCTTCCTTCACAATGAATATGCTTTCAGGGGGCATGCTTGAAAGCTTGTTAGAATTACCAGAAAATCACTAATTTCCACAGACTTTGGATCAGGCCAAGACTATCTTGGCCAAGATGTAACACCAAATTACTTGGCTCCCGACACAATCTTACAGTAAGTACCAGCAACAAGGATTTGCATCTAAATCCACGCAGATTTCTGTGGCACGTGATGTGAATTGCTCCCACAGGAAGACACTACATCCAAGTTGTGTTATCAAGAAATATTCCCTGCCTTTGGCATAATTGTTCAGTAATATGCATTTTGTGTATGGAATAAAACAGAAATGCTGATGGACCAGCTTTTATGGCTGCTGACACAAACTTTCTGAGTTTATCTGTGTAAGATCTGCTGATACAAACGTTCTCCTTGAGAACAGCTGTGATTGCTATTGCTTGCTGCTTTGGGGGGGGGGGGGGGTGTCTGTTGTTTATTTTTGTGCCTCCTGCAGAGAACTCCAAAGTGCCGGCAGCACTGATGGGGCTGAAGTATCTACCAGTGCTTGGTTATGATACAGATGCAAACATATAACGAAGGCAGTTCCCTTCCTGATTTATCCTCCATTTGTCTTTCAGATTATTTAATAATCCCACACTCAGCAGTATTTGGATAAGATGGACAGTTATCAAAAGTGCTCCAGTTAAAGCTGAACACAGCATTATGCCTATTCTTCTAAACTGATAAACACTTGGGATAGGCAAAATACACACAGAGTCCAACGTGATGCACCATTTACTTGAAGGTTAGTGAGCATATTCACAGAGGACAAGTGCAGCTAGAGGGTAAGGCATCAGCTTCTGAGGCTCTGCATTTCAGGGCACAGCTATAAGTGCATTAAAAGATACTCAAGGAGCCTCCCAGCTCCCTGTTCAGTACAGATAATTAAGAGCTTATATCTCCCCTTCATCAACAACAAAGTACTTAAGGATATACTTAAAAGTGTTTTGCTGATTTAGGGCCTCAGTAACTTGTCTGCAAGGATCTGAATGCCCACAACTCCCTCTTGAAAGGAAAAGTGCATTTGGGTCCTGGAGAAATTGACGGGCATTGCAAAGTCTTTCCTAACACTTGCCACAATAGAAACCTCATTGCTTAGTTCAGATATTCTACAGCAATTACTGCCAAGTTGTGCCTGGGTTCACACAGAAGGCATTTTCAAATTCCAGATTTTGAGCTTTGAATTCTGATCTTACTGGTCCTACAGTTGCCTTAACATAACACAAGGTTAATCTGCTGACTTTCTAACCACCCTGTTTGTTACAAGTGTCTCAAGCTCACAGAGTTTGTCAACAGAACTGGTCACTTCCTCAGTATGACCATACTCAGGTGCAAAGGCTTAAAGTGCAGCACTCACCAGAACAGTCTGATTGTTTATCCTGAGCAAAAGCTTGGAGCTCCCTGGAAGAGCGGTATAAAAAAGTCAAACTAACACCTTTGCACAATCATAAATTATGATCAAACAAAATAAATAAATTAGCACTTGTGCTGTAAGATGCAGTAAGTCCGGGGTGCTAAGCCTGAGTGAAGAACCCTTTCCCAGCGGTTGCAACCAAAGTTGTGTCAGCAGACATCAGATGCACACTTAGAACTGCGTTTCTTTTCTTTTTCCCCCCGTTCATGTCATAAAGATAATTAGGCCTTGAATAGCATAATATCTGTCCAGTGAAGGTCCCCATATTGCAGACAGAAATCAATGCAGCCATGTTGCTCAACTCCACTGGGTGCAGAGAGAAAGCCTGGGCAGATGGATGAAATACTGCTGTGACAGGCAAGCCAGTGCTCTGGGTTTCCTGTAAGGCAAAGTAACAAGCCTTGGCTCTTCCTGATCTTTCCTTGTAAACCATAGAAAGTGAAGCCATCCACAGCTCCCCAGCATACTGACTTTACTGCCCAGATATATACAGAAATTTTGATAGAAAAAAAAAATCTTCAATTTCAGCAAAATGAAAACGGGAAATACACTATCCCTCGAAGCTCCAGGGTTTAGAGAGTTGTCCACAACCTTTCTTCCAATAAAAGGTTTTCCTTCCCTGCACTAAAGGAATGGTTTGGAGTCTCTTACCGGCCTTAAAAAGCCATTTCACACAGTATAGTGTTATCATCTTGTCCTTTGCTGTCTTTCCTCAAAGATTTCCTCCAGAATATAGTGGGACAGAGAAGGTAGCACTCATGGGGTGACAAAAATAAATTGAAAAGAGCTAGCAAGATGCAATCATAGCTGCCCCTTGTCAACTGCACAGCTCAGAGCTGGAGCTTCATCTGTAAATGCAAACAAGAATTTTGTGGTTCCACTCCACTGAAGGTCTTACCTCTCCCCCTCTCCAGGAACGGGGGACATGAGAGGCAAAAAAAAAAATATGTTTCTGAAGCCTACAGACTGATTAGCAGTAAGATTGAGCTACCCAGATGCTGGTACATGAAGGAGAATTTTACAAAAGCAAGTCCTGTCCTTTTTGCAAGCTGTTGTAAACATCTCTCCCTCCAAAAATAGGCCAAATCTGCTATAATTTACAGACTAGCTAGCTGCAAAAATATTACAGACTGCCTTAACTATCTCTTGCCTAAGTTCTAAATGAGCAGGGAGACAAAGCAGAGAGACTCTGCTGTGAATGCTGTAGCATTCACCTTGAATTAAAGCAGAAAAATCAATTTTCCTGTCCCGAAACAGCAGTCAGAAAACAGGAGTTAGGCTACGTCCTCACCCATTAAGACCCAACCTTTACTACTAGATCATTCCCTAAAATTATTCCTAGTTTCTCCTCCAGGCACCTTGAGACAGTTATCTCATGTATGGGAGCTGAAGGATGGATGTGTCCCTCAGTGAGGCAAGGCCCCATGGCTGGGCATGGCAGGGGAGACCACTCCAGCAGTCCCATAACAGAATCAGTCCACAGATGACTGAGGAAATAATTTTATTTCTTTTAAGGATGTGGATACGGATTTTAGATTGTTTTTCAGTTGGATAGAGACCAGAGTGCAGAGGGAGAATAGCAAATCCGCATTGTACCAAACCAGCAGAAGAGCTGAAGATTGTTTCATTATTATTATTGTATAATGTTGCAGAGGCAGCAGGAGCAGCCCCCCTGCCTCTGTCAGCCCCGCAGCCTCCAGCAACAAAAAAATCCCCAAACATAAATTCACGTTATCAGATTTATTTTCTACTCTGTCCTCGCAGCCCTGCCTCTGGTCCCCTCGTACCAGCCACCATGGGGACCAGCAGGAGTACACACACCTCCCATTTTGTACCTTAGCACTTGATGAACCTTGTAGATACTGCAGAACTACCTCCAAAATGCATCCCAGGAGGAGGATAAAGCTTAAAGGAGGCCTTCTGAAATCACTTGTTCATAAATGACAAGTTCTTAGAGTAGCTTTGATGCAGGTAGTTTGGGTAGCATATATTTGAATTCTTGGCTGCTTTATATATCGCCTTTTATTCAGGATGACCAAGATGATAATTTTGTCATGAATTAACTCTCCTTCTCAGAATCAGGCTTGTATTCCCTGCTGTCCTTGGCATCTTCCTTTGATGGTGCAGGGGCTTTGGCTACGGGTGACCAGAGCAGAAGCCTCCTTCCAGAGGAACACTACACCACAGACCAGGCAGATGATCTTGCCTGTTCAAGACCAAGCAATAGTCCAGTTTGCCACTGGAAAGTGGAAAGACCAGTCCTTCCTTTGCCAAAGGAGAAGCCCACACAATAGGGCTTACAATAGGTGTACAGATAGTCTTTTCCAAATAATTAAAAGTTTTCCCTGCATCAGCTGGACACAAGCCTGCTTCAAGCTAAAGGTTTATCGTGTCCCATCTCCAAAAAAGGTTCCCCTTCCAGTTTCTCTCTCACAAGCCCACACAGGCAGAGCAGTCTCACATTTTGCTGTCTGTTTATACACACACATTGCTCACCTTTTCCCTTTTATGCCCTCTTGTGCAGGATTTCATGCTATCTCCTCTCCTGTGAAATCATCTGCTGAGGCTCCATATTAAGTAGTAAGCTAGCTCTGTCCTTCCACCAGTTTGCTCTTTTTGTTTCCCAAGACTTCTCTCTACTCAAGGCATCCTCAGGTTGCATCCACTAAGCCTTTCTGCAGCCCTCTCTGCAGGTCTCTTTCTGCTGACAACCATACCAACTTTAGCCCCTCTTGAACTATCTTGGGCAGCTACCTCTTCTTAGCCTGATTCCTCTGTCCCTTAGCTATGAATTGCAAGATGTGGGAGATACCATCTGAGAGTTGGTCCTTAGTCCCCTTAGTGGAATCAAGCAAGCTCCACAGAGCAGATAGGTGATCAAGAGGGATGCAGAGCAGGAGCTGCTGGTGAAAGGCAAGGCACAATCTCTGCTGAATGCTTATCTCCACAGGACTGTCAGCATCAACAAGGATTAAGCTCGACCTTTTGGCCCTTTGAAAAATGCTTCTCTGCTTTCTTTTCTTTTTCTCTACTTTTTTCTTTTTCCTTCACCTCCCTTCCCCACAAGAAAATTGTATCCCAAATGTGACTGGATGCTTCTATATTTAAGAAATAAGAAATTAAGATGACTTTATTTGGAAAATATACTCTCAAGCAGGTTGCATGTCAAGATCTTCAGAGAATAAAACCACCATATTTTCCATGAATAAAGAGTGGAGTAAAGTTGGTCAGAATATGTGAACACTGGAAGTTGCGGGTGGGGACGGGACAACAAACATACACAGGTTGTGGTGCTTTTTTGGTTTTCTAAGAGTTGTCAAGATTTCCAGATTTTTTGAGTCAGGTAGAAGAGATGTGTGTTTCAGTCTCCCACATCCCACTTGACTCCCAGTGCTTGTGCTGCCAGTTTGCCCTCACAGTTTACACACAAACCGCAGCCTGGATCCAAGCACATTTCTCAAAAATTCATTCTAAGTAGAGAACATTTCCACCAAAAGGTTTCATTTTCAATAAATTGTCAAGAACTTGTCTATGCCTAAAAACTGTCTGTTACTATTAAAGCAGACTGTGCATTTCAAATGCAATGGATGATTCAAAAATCAAATTATTTTTGTAAGCTGCTATTCTATTCACAGAAGCGTTGGGGAGAGCTGTTCAGAACAAGTCCATGTATAGGCAAGTCCTCGGAGCCAGGTAACAAAAGCACCATTGTTCCTGCTTAAAAAAGTGAAGCTGTCTCCCCCTGCCCATATCTTTTGGTGTCTTGGTTCAAATTCTCTTCAGAAGAGGAAACATTAAAAAACACCTCAGATTGCTAAGCCACGTGAACTAGCCCTGCTAGTGACAGCCATATGCGTTTGCCCATCTTTCAGGTTAATCTAAAGAGAAGTTAAACTGGACAGATCTGTGAAGGTTCTGTGAAGTTCAGCAGGGGAGGAGAAGGCTTCAAGAAGCCAGAGGCCCAGCCTACTGCCCCTGCCCTGCTAGGGCCTCACTCTGTACCAGCCTCAGAGCACACAGTCCGTGACTCTCTCTCACATTGACTCAGAGCTAGTGGATGATACTAAGCCAGCAATATTAAAATGCCTGTGAAGGCTTCACCAAAAAAATCTTTGCACAGCATAGGAATCTTGACTCAAACTGACCAAAGTTAAATCCTTACTTGCCCCTCTTCGCTAGACAAATACAGATTAGAAAGGAAGGGAGGGAAGTAAAACCAGCCTAACGCTGCCTTAGATGATTCCAGCAACATCAAATAGATCAAAAGCACAGCATGATCTACTGATCAGAAAAGCAAAAAACAACACTCCCCACAGCAATCAAGAAATCATTGTGAACTTCTGTGCACATAAAACCCACATATATTTTTCAGACTGCTCAAGCAGGGAGATGATGACAACATCAATTACCTTTCCTGTCATTTCAGATTAAAATGTGAAATAGAAATTGCATATTTGTTAAAATATTCAAAATAAATCTTGCTTTTTAAATTAAGTGACAGACCACAATCTGAAGCAGGAGCTTCTATATCCCTTTACAGGTAATTACCCTACTTGCTGTAAACAATGTATTTGGCATATGTTCAGACAGCATTCCAGCCTGCAAAAATCCTCAAAGAAATCAAATACAGGTATATTTTCAAGCCCTAACCCACATTTTTCATTTCCCTCCTCCACGTTTCCACAAATTTGTTCTATTGTACATATATTAAAAAAAAAAAAAAATCTTACATTTATCCCTGAAATACCTTAAATCACCTCAGTTCAGGTCTTTAAGCCAGACCTCTTTATTTTTCTACCAAAAAATGGATTTTCTTTTCTGGCTTCCAATAATTATTCCATTCTTGTAGGCAAAGATGTAAATCTGTGCTGTTATCCATTTATATTTGTCTTCAAAAATTCCATGGGGACTTCAGGGGAAAACTTCCCATTCAGTTTGTCCCTGGAGTCTCCTGAACCGACAGTTTGGACATCAATTTCTCTTTAATAGTCTTCATTTTTGATGCTTTTTTTCCCCCACTTTGGAAGAGCTCAGCAATCCATAGAAAAATCTTACCAGGTATTTTCCTTTCAACTTCTTTCGTCTTCTGAGTTTCAGTTCTGCTCCTTTCCTATCCTAACCAAACTATACTACATGGTTAGTGCACATAGCTCTAACCAAATTTCTGAGCTAAAGAGCAGCAATGCCCCAACTGAAGAGCATTTGGGCAAACACACACATACATCTCTGCAGGAGAGAAAAGCATTAAGTGTAGGTGAAAACACATTCTATAGAATGAAGTTTGTCACTGGAAG
>JAVSBS010025225.1:27178-43695 GCA_033124195.1 Coracias cyanogaster | reverse complement strand
TGAGCAGTAGAGCTTGTCTCCCAAGGTACCCCAGTTTGGGTACTTGCCGAGACTTTTAGAGCATATAAACTTCAGCAAGGCTGAATCACAAGAGGCAGCTGATACTTTACACTTTCAACAGGGAATGTAGGTGATAAATACCCGCAGGAGAGCCTTTCTAGGGTCAGTGGGGAGGCACTGCAATGTTCATCAGAAGGGCCAGGGTCCCCAGAAGCCAATGTGACAGACTTCTACCCATGAACACGAGTGGCTGTGGGACTTTTCATAAGTGTCAGGACTTTCAGTGAAGAGCAGACAAGGTTGGTCACTCTTGTTTCTGCAAACCTATGCGCTATGACACACACCTACTCTGAGTGACAACAGAGACAACTAGTTTTGTCACTTATAATTTCAAAGGCTGTACGCTACGCACAATTACCTCAAGGCAATAAAACATGATCCATTTCAATTTAGATTTGATCTGCTCTTCCATGCAGGCAGCACAAAGCATATGGTACCATTTCATCAATTAGAATCATAGAATCATTTAGGTTGGAAAAGACCTTTAAGATTATCTAGTCCAACCAGAAACCTAACACTGTCAAGTCCGCCACTAAACCATGCCCTTAAGTGCCACATCTACAAGTCTTTTAAATACCTCACATTAAATTGCACATAGTCAAGCTGCAAGACCTTAATTAGTGGCACCATTAATATTGATGCAGTAATAAGTGCAAAGAAAAAAAACAACCTACCACTCTGCATATTTCATCTGCACTTTGTGAACTAAGCATAATCTAGTGGCATCTCAATATCCTTACCAAAACTGTTTGCAAGCTAGGCAATTTGCACAAAGTTGAACTATTTATGAAGTTCATAGCTATACAGAGCCATCTATTTCCAGCCAAGGAACAGAACATGAATTTAATAGATCCTGGAAATACTTCATTTGTCAAACTATCTCTTGCCCATCAGAGGTGAGTTATTTCAGCAGCCCTTTTTCAGAACACCTGAGCCAGAAGGTGCTTTAGGCTATACAGAAACAACTGGAGAAAGACAGCCTTCAAATGATGCAAAGCCCAGAAATCCTTAGTCGGTGGTGATGCCCAGTGTATTTCTGCTGAACTAAGTCATGAAGCAGGGTCAGCTGGACCCTCCCGTAGCCTAAGAATATACTGAGGATCTCAGAAAGTGGGGTGAGGCTGGCTTGGAGCTGACTTCCATGCTGCCAGAGCTGCACAGCTCACAATACCCCAGCTGCCTGGGTATGACTGTACAAGCTGCGGGCTACGCTGGAAGCACACACTTAAAACTACCACTAGCCGAGATGCTGTGCGCCCTCTTGGCCCCCGTGGGAGGATGGCATCGCACAGAAGCAGCCTTCATGATGACCCTGCGTTAGCTCTTGTAATAGCGCATCCTTTCTGCTTCCCCAGCAGTACAACAGAGCAGTGCAATCTATCCAAATCATCGTGAAAGGCTGGAACACAGTGAGACAAACTAGCTTGTGACGGTATGATTTTGGGACACATGATTCACCGCAAGGAGAGACTCCTAAACAAGACTTCCTAAACAGAGAAGGTGCGATCTTCTTACACAAAGGACAAAACTGAAGCACAGAGAGTCTGTTCAAAGCCAGGATCAGAGCCCATCTTTCTGCTGTATTATTTTAACAGCTTAATAACACAACCAAGGGAGCAACACCCCAAAACCCCTACCATTAACTGTAGCAGAATGTATTTGGTTTGCATGGCAAGGTTTTGGTAGCTGGGGGGATATAGGGGTGGCTTCTTTGAAAAGATGTCAGAAGCTGCCCCCTATGTTGGACAGAGCCAGTTCCAGCCAGCTCCAAGATGGACCCACGGCTGGCCAAGACCAAGCCAGTAAGTGACAAGGGTAGTGCCTCTGTGACAATATATTTTAGAAGGGGTAGGGGGAGGAAAAATACCCTAGACAACTGCAGCTGGAAAGAGGAGTGAAAGTATGTGAGACAAACAACTCTGCAGACACCAAAGTGAGAAGGAGGAGGGCGAGGAAGTACGCCCGGTGCCCAAGCAGAGATTCCTCTGCAGCCTGTGGTGAAGATCATGGTGAGGCAGGCTGTCCTCCTGCAGCCCATGGAGGTCAGTGGTGGACCAGATATCTACTTGCAGCCTGTGAACGATCCTATTCTGGAGCAGGTGGATGTGCCTGAAGGAGGCAGTAATCCCATGGGAAGCCCATGATGGAGCAGGCTCCTGGTGGCACACGTCGAGAGAGCCTACATTAGGTGACCCCCGTGGGGGACCCACACTGGAGCAGTCTGTTACTGAAGGACAGCACCCTGTGGAAAGGACCCACGCCAGAGCAGTTCATCAAGAACTGCAGCATGGAAAGGACTCACACTGGAGAAATCTGTGGAGGACTGCCTCCTGTGGGAGGGAGCCCCTGCTGGAGCACAGCAAGAGTGTGAGAAATCTTCCTTCTGAGGAGGAAGGAGCAGCAGAGACAATGTGTGATGAACTGACCACAAACCCCATTGTGCCACTGTGAGGAGGGAGGTAGAGAAATCAGGAGTGATGTTGAGCCTGAGACGAAGGGAGGGGTGGGGAGAAGGTGTTTTAAGATTTGGTTTTGTTTTCTCATTATCCTGCTCTGATTTCATAGATAATAAATTAAATTAATTTCCACAAGTCAAGTCTGTTTTGCCTGTGACAGTAATTGGTAAGTGATCTCTCCCTGTCCTTATCTTGACCCAAGCCTTTTGTTACATTTTCTCTCCTCTGTGGAGCTGAGGAGGGGAGTGATAGCACAGCTTTGGTGCGGACCTGGCATCCAGACAGGGTCAACCCACCGCATAGAAGCAAAACTGGACCCTCTGGTGGAGTGGAGCCAGTGTTGCAAATGTAAGGCTTATGCAACACAGCCTCATTCTACTCTCCTTTTAGAGAATGAAGAGGTGTGACTTATTTTAAATAGTGTAACATGATACTAAGTAATCTCGAACCTCCTGTTCTGAGGTACTTTGTAGTTATAGACTGCAATGCTTAGTTAAGTTTGCTCATTATTTAAAGTGGTTGCTACAAAAGCCTACTTCCATTTAATTCAAGATAACATCCTTAAAACAAAAGGACAAAAATAAGGAAATAAAATCCTCACTGTAGCTAAGTAGGTCTTGGATTGAGCCCAGAGCTGAAAAGGACCAGAAGTTTCACACAAGAATAAAAGAAGCTTTAGCTTTTGCATTGTTCAAATTAAATGCACTTTTTAAGAGAATCGGTTTACAAAAATGTTTTTAAAAAACAGAACCTGATTTTGAAGAAAACCCAAATCAAACAAAAAAGTTTTTGCTCTGATTTTAAGTGAATATTTTTAAGCTTTAAGAATAACTGTGTGCATATTTGTATTGCAGATGTTCTACACCTGTTTGCATTTTGCAGGAGGACAGTTGCTTTTACATGTTTTCATCTCAATCATCGTACAGCACAAATTTATCTCTTTTCGGGGACAGTTATGACTGAAGTCCACATAATGTGTTTTTCTTGTTCTCTTCTTCAACACTTTTTAAAAAAAAATTTAGATATAGGTCTTCAAAGTAGAATAGCTTGTCATAGACCTTAATTCTCCTGCACTGAATTAGAATCAGTGGCATTCAGGTTTACTGCATAAAAAAGAACTTGACTTTTGTATATGCATCAAGGATAATTGCTGCTCTTTTTCACTGTATCATCAAGGAAGAGTTTACACTTAAAATCAACAGTATATTATTCTTCTCCCTTTGGATGACAAGCCAGTCACCTCTCTTCCCCCTTCACCTCTCCCCTCCCTCCCTCTTTGAAACTTTTAATAGAATGTTTTTTCTAATATTTCTCTTGGAAACCTCAAGGGCAGGTTTCAATCTCCAAACGAGCAACAGCTCTGCCCAAGGAGCCCCACACATTCATTCTTCCCACAGTTACTCCCTAGATTACCAACACTGGATGTTAGGAAACTACCTCAAGGGACTATGTAATTTTAAAAAAGGGAACAAAATTCTGCTTCACTTCTGTGTTAAGAGTTTAGAGGGTGAAAATTACAATACCTAAACATAAGTTTAGAAATAAGGAAACATGATAATAAGAACTATCTTCCTCATTAAAAAACCCCCAACAAACCCCATAATCAATGCAGCATGTTGAGCCTAACATGCAAGAACTTGGCAGAACCTCCCTTCCAGAAAAAAAAAAAAAAAGAAAAAAGTCGATGCCTACAGTCAGCAGCTTCCCACAGATGACTTGCTGTGGTAGCCATCCAGATTACCTCTCCATGGACCCAGTCCAAAGCTCATTACTGGCAACAGGCTTTTGAAACAGCCCTGTATATTTTTTTCACAATGGGAAAGCTCTAAGTTTAATTGATGGACTGGAAGGAATCTTAAACTCTTTGAAGGCTGAGAATAACAAGAGAAAAGGACATAACATTTGCCTTTGGCTTGGCAAGTGATACCGGGGGGGGGGGGAACAACAACCCTCTATGACCTGGAAATAATGCAGTTTATACAGTGCTTAGTAGGGTGCAAGTATATGAGAGGATACCTTTATAATGAAAGGTCTGGAGGTAGCAAAATTACTGGTTCATCCCTATTACCAACACAATTTAGTTATTAGGCTTTACAAACAAATTTTTCAAAGAGAAGAATGACTGATGTTCAAACAAATTAAAAAAAAATTAATTAAAACAGTTTTATCTGAATTTATTTCAGTACCATGCTTGCAATTGCATTTAAACAGCATTAACAGATTAATTTAATGTAAAGTAAAATACAAAAATATAAAAAATCCCCTAATTTCACCATTTTATTGTTTCACGATTTCATAATTATTTGGAATAAACTCTGTTCTAGCTCTTCAGAAAAGTGGCTATATTTTAAGGAATTAGCATCTTCAGCAGCATTTTAGGCCACAGCACAGCACTGGAATAAGCCATTCTTAGCTGCTCCACACAAAGGCTGTTTTGCTTATTTCATTTTCAGCAGAGTCAAGCCACTGAATTAGCTCCCAGTTTAAACAAACATTAACATTAGCACAAGTAGAAGGGCAGGAAAGCATGGCCAAGGAAGAATGTGCAAGAAAGACTCCAACAGGCCCAACTTATACTGATGAAACCAAAGATGGAATTTCACTATTAAATGCACAAATAAGTAAAGCTAAATATAGAGAGTTTTCCAACTGACACAAAAAAATTATTCCAAACCTAAAGCAAATATCAATAAGCAAAATATTTAAAAAACCACACCCCACAAATTCAGGAGGTTGTCCCTCCTCAACAGCACAACCTACAATCAGTAGTGTCATGCTGCCTGTAGTGGAGGATGTAACTGTGCGCTTCACCATCCTCAGAAAGATCTCTCTGCCAAGGGAACCATGTGTATTAGGAAATGCTACCCTCTATCGTTTGACTAGTTTGAACAGCTAATCTCTCCTCAAAACTATCATTTTAGGAGGCCAACTCTGCTTTTCTTAGAAATTACTACACAAATCACAAGTTAAAACCCCACAAACCTGAAGCACTCGTGTTCGTTACTGCACAGCCAGACCTCAACCTTCTTTTCACTCATCAACTTACTCCTTGGCTACAGCACTCAAACGAGCCCTGTGACTCTGGCTTCCTCTCCAATTCCTTTCTCCAAAAGGAAGGCAAGCCAGGACCTGACAGATAATTATTGCTTCAAATAACATGAATTTGAATTATTTTTCATCCATTTTTGTAGAAGTACTACTTCAAATCTTTTACCATTCTCCTGTTGTCTTTCCACTCCCATCACTTTCCAAACCCTGATACTTAAACTCTTAGACCAGCCCTTATTTCAAAGATTTTTATATTTAAATGCCTTTGCTAAAAAGCTGAAGCAGCAGGACCTGAAGCCATAAAAAAGCTATTGCAAAAGGAGCTAGAAGGTGATCTTTGAATTCAACTGTATTATGAAAATTTTCTTAGAGTGCATAAAAGGTGTACCCTCCATAAATAAGAAACATAAGAAAAAGAGGGGAACAATACTCTTTCTACCAAAGTCACTGCTTAAGACCAGCTGCAAAACTGTACTTCATTAGGATTTAGACTACACCAGCAGGATATTAGATTTAAATGGAAAATTATTTTTTTCAGCTTATTCTATATTTTAAATGAGATGCTCTACTTGGCCAACAGCAAAAAAGAATGAAAGAAACACAAGGAGGAAGAAGATGATTGCCAGGACAAAGTACAAAGAATAATACAGTCTGGGGGGGCAAGTGACAGGGAACAGCATGAGCAAAAAAAAAAAAAAGTTAAATACTTTTGTATCTTTCATTCAATTAATTTAGAGACAGAGTTAATCAGTGCTGACATCTCTGAATTTCTTAAAAAAGAAACTGAAATTTGAACCTTTTTGCCTCCTGACCTCTGCTTCTAGCCCTTTTGGGTAAGAGATGTGAATTGAATGAACCTTAGAAAACAAACCCCAAACATTTAAGGATGATTTTGATTAAATACACTACTGATCTGCCAACCCGAGGATAGCTACACTAACTTGTATGTACCACCACCTATAAACAAACAGTGTGACCAGTCTGTTTTAATCACTGCTTAAGGTTGAAGGTATTGTAATGTATTATTGCTACAATTTAAGTTTCCCTATGCTAAAGCATATTGTAAGGTCCTTCTGACCTTGGTCAGAACAGGAGACACTGATGACATGGATATAATGCTATTAGTTGTTTAGCAACACCAAAATATAAAATATAAAATATAGGTTGTCAGAAATACAATCAACACAGAGATCCATCCTTGTCCTCCAGATGATTTCCAAGGCAGGAAGAGTAAACAGCCTTCTCCCAGCTTTCTTACTTTCCACAGCTGAGAGTGTAGGATGTTTACAGTACCTGTCACTCAGAGCTCTTGAAAACAGACCAAATGTCAGCAGACTTAGTACAGACTTCATCACTGATTGCTGGAAACATGCAGATGTCAAGTGAAGGAAGGCATAAAACTCCATACCCTTGACTATTTCATACCACATGAATCCAAATCAATGTTAAATCTTTCGTTCGCAAGTTGGGAAGTGTAAGAAAAGTTCAAAATAAAGTTGAGCTTCAGTATCTCCAGAGGACAGCCACTGTTACTGCTCCTGGGGTATTGCAAAACTTCCTGCCAGTTCACTCCAAAGCACTCCCGAATGTCTTGAAGTTGAGCCTGCCAAAAAAAAAAAAAAAATTCACCATTTTAATGAGTGAGCACAAATACACTAAACAATCAAGCAGAAAAATTATATTTGCATTCCTCAAGTAAAAGCCATCATGTAATTTTTCCAAAGGACTGGAAGCTCCTAAGCACAATTTAAAAGCAATATCCTAGTGCTGGCATTTCTCAGAGGAATGCCTACAATATCCGGTTTATTTTTAACTATCAGAGGAATAATGGTTCTGGGACACCTTTGAATACTGTAAGGAAAAGGATACATCTAGACGGACAGCTTGGTAAATTTAAGAATTCAGTTATACAACAACAGATGACCATTAACAGCAGTCTAGGTATGTTTGAGACTATATTTTCCTCTCAGAAACAGGTTAAGTGTTCAGTTTCCTTAAGTACATCACCTCTAATGGGAAGAAAAAAAAAAAAAGAGAATCTAATAATAAACAACAAAAAATTTTTCTCATATAGAAGAAAAGCCAAAGTCCTCAGAAGATTAAAAAAATCCACTTAAACAGGGTTTAATACAACATAAGAAACACTTTGGGACAAGACTATTAATAGTTTCAACTTTAAAAAGTAATGTATGTGCATAAAATATGTGCAAGTGACTGAAGACCTGAAGAGTCCTACAGAATCACAGCAACCTAATTTAAGAAAAGTTAATTTGCTACTGAAAAGGCAGAGGAGATTTATCTGAGAGTCTAACCCATAGACGGGTTGCCCCAATACTGGTACTGTTCTCACCATCACATGAACACCATTTATAGCACACAACATTAGCCAGCTTTCTGAAGAAACAGCTTTCCTTTGGGCACAAAGTATATTTCAGTTGGACCAAAGGAACTGTACAATTTTTTCCTCTACCATTACCTGAATCTCATTCCAGTACTTCTGAAAACCAAGCCAAATATCTAGAAGTCCAGTTCTTGCAGTTATAAAGATCGCCAGTGGGGATCCCTTTGCTTAAGACAAAGAACTACAGCAGCAGCAGAGGGAAAGAGGGGGACTACATAATTGCATACTCCACTTTACCATTCCTACAGAAGGCCTAGAGATTTGCAGGAGCCTGAAGACCTGAAATAAATCTGGGTAGAGATCACCTTCACCTTCCAGTCTGTTACAAAGTAATATGAATTGCAAAGGCAAAAAATTGCAAGAATTAAAAGGTTTCCCTCTCAAGCTGTCTGTCCTGAACAAATCAGCTCTCTAGTCCGCAACTAAACAACCTATGCTAGTTCTGTGCTCAGAAGATGTGTTTCTCCTAAAAAAACTCCACCAATTTACATGTTGACTGGGGCTATGGGTTGGATCTCTAAGACGTGCAGCAGAAGATGGAAATCCCTGTCCTTTAATCAAGCAGCCAAATCAGAGTGCTAGGTAATCCCGCAAGAAACAGAACAGGCTGGTGTTGGCTCAACAATTAATCCAGCAGTAGAAACAAAAGCATGAAGTGCAGAAAGAAAATTATGGAGCTGTGCCCTTAGAGCAAAAATAAGGAGTGCATCTCAGAATAATCCAGGTGTGAACATATCTCAGGAGGTTATCTAGTCCCAGCCCCACTGGAGGCAGGGCCAGCTTCAAAGTCCTACATGAACAGCTGCTACAGACCTTGCATTTCTTATTCAGTGTTTTCCAGATCAAGTGTAACTTGCAGAAAGTATTTCAGCCCTCTACAAGAGAGCAGAAAAGTAACATTGTGGTAGTCTCTGACTGATTTTACCACGATACTCTCAACCTTTGGCAGCCAGGCATCTGATATTTCTACTGTTAACAGATCCTACTCTGATCCTCTACTGGCTATGATGAAATGTTTTTTATATTCAACTGATCATGGTATCATCTTGATTTGCATCTTTATTACTGTTGGTTAGAACTTATATCTACTATTATTTTCTCTGTACAATTCAAACTTCAGATCTTAAATGTTGAAAATGCGCTAACCTCTATTAGACTCTCTAACATTAGAACAGTTTTCCCAAGTTTAATACTTGGAAAATAAACAGAAACAAAAATATTACCTCCCACCTCCCAATAAGCCAGGATTTCCCTAAAGCTAAAATACCCTAGCTATGTAAATCCAGAGCATGGATATTTTATTTGCTAAAACTTAAGCAGCAGGAAAAAACCCAAAAATGTCTCTTTGACTTTCTTCCATAGCAAGAAAGAATTCTGCTTTCAAAATAAGCCTGTGAACTATTTAAGCTGTTGACCTCATATCTAAGCAAAATTTATGAGAGCCAGTGCAGTAACAGGCAACATACTGTCAGCACACAAAGAAAGAAAACTTGTCAAGGCAAATGATGCAGTGACAGGGAAGTACTCAAACAGATGAAGGAAAAACAATCCAGAAATTCAGAACAAGAAAAATCAGAATAAAAACTAAGCAATTAATTATTGTCTCATACTGTTATGAAATCTCAAATACTTTTAAGACTTAATATATATTCTTTGTCTTCAGCTTTTAAATGAATGACAGAAGTGACTTAGAACTTTAGAAGTCAGGTTTGCATATATGTTTCAGATACACTTCCCACCAGTCTGTCGTAACAGCTTCAAACAGCTTAAGGAAATCTTCTGGTAAGAACCGCATTTATGCTCAACACAGTAATTCCTGTTCTGAAGGGCCTACATTCAAAACAAGCGACAGGAGAACATGACAGCTACTACATGATTACATTAAGTGCAGCTCCACTATATTTCTACTGATTCTCTATTGACTGCCTTTGACTTCCAAATAATTTCAGGTGACTATTTTATTTTTACCAGTATTTATGAAGTCTGAATGATGCTTCTAAGGTGAGATACTTGCGTAGGAGTAGGAAGTTACATCCATCACATGCCTTTACCAAAATAGATGCCTACCACTTGCTAAGCACAGTTCCTCATCTATGCCTAGGTACTCAGCAGCAAAAAAAAACCCCAAAAAACAAACAATCAAACCCACCAGCTTTTATTACATAGCATGTCCTTCTATACGTAACTGAGAAGAAATACAGCCGGTGATTTTCCAGCAAGTCCTGCCCAAAGCGAGCCTTCTGCAGCTGAGGGAGTTAAGGGAAGGCACTACCTGCACAGATATCCCACACAAGTGATCACGGTCTCAGCAAAGCTATCACAACAGTAAGGATAACCTGCTGCAAAAAAGCCTTCTCCTCCAGATCTCCAAGAGGCAAGGTGTTAGTGAAACAGTTTAGCTGATGCTAGAATGTGCTCTCCTTCTCTCAGCTTCACTACCCTACAGTCAAGGACTGTAAAAGATAATACAGAGAGTTATGAAAGATGCAGTTGCTGTAGAGAATGCAGTATTAACAACAAAACCCAACAATCCCCAAACTCAGATGAAGCACTGTCCTGCTGTCACCCAGAAGGAAGACATTCTGAATTGCACAATGCAGGCCACCTTATAGAGAGACTGTAGTTGTTCATCAATTTTCATTTCACAACAAAGCATGAAAGGGAAGGACGGAAAAGAAAGAGAAAATCACAACAAACACCACACAGATAAATGAGTCTGTTTTGCAAGTCCTTTTTTTTAAATCTCCCAGAAATTATACTGAACGGATTTGTTACTCAGACGTGCTTCCCACCTCCCAGACATTACTTCCAGCTCTTTCACCAAGATTATTGCAGTGTCTCCAGCCCATTAGTCATTTGCAGAGACTCATTAAGACCCTGGCCAGAGTTTCTCAGGGCAGGCAGTACCCGAACCGTGCCCAGTTCCAGAACTGCTGTCAGCACAACAGCCAAGAGACTGAGTCTGCCTTAACTGTGAAGCTACGTAAAAAGAGTTCAGACAGAAGCATAGGAAAGGCATTTTTACGAGTAACATACATACACGGTGGGATAGAAATAGCAAGAGAATTCCAAAGCTTTTCACAGACATACATGCACAGAGGAAATAAAGCCACCTGAGGGAAACATAGAAATATTCAAGTTGAGCAGAAAGAATACAGCAACCAACTGGAACTGCAGAGAAGTAGAAAAGAAGCCAGTTGCTTTAACAATTAACCCAAAATAGTTCAGGAGCTATCAGGAAATCTTTAGTGGTGACCCAAGAAAAGAGCATCTCAACCCTCAACACGTTAATTTGGGGAGAGGAGCGATTTGCCTCTACAGAGAGGGGAGAAGGAAGAGTCAGATACAGTATATACATGTTTAGAACAATTAAATAATCCTGCTGCTTCAGTTCTACCATTCAGGGTATAAGACATGTTGTGCTAGAAGGAGAAATTCTAAATTCTCCCCTTTTCAGCAAATACTTTAGAAAAAAGTTGTCACCAAAGGTAGATTTCAGCAGAGTATCTTATGCTACAGGAAGCTGCCTGTAGCAAAAGAACATGCAGTGAGTGCTATAAACATATAGATAATTACAGAGCAGGTTCTATCTAGGAAATGTCATACTACAGAGAGCCAAAATACATCCTGGAACAACAGGTGAAACATTCAGCGATTTCCTGTTTTCCCAAAAAGACCTTCTCCCTCCTTGCCCTTGTTTAACTAAAGCTGTAGTTTCTATAAAATAACTGCAACCTCTGAACAGTGAAGCAGCTTCTCAGAAAGCTCAATTTTAGAGTAATCAGAACATTTTAAAATCTTTGCAATTAAATAATTGTGCACTACGAAAATCCTTGTGTACTGGTTTGCTTATACAGACACTCCCAACCAATATGCTTACGAAAGAATCACTAAAATTGGTTTCTAAATTAGTTCCTCAAGGCAACGGCCAGTAGAGATTTCATCTGGCAAATATTTCTTCAACATCCTCTGAACACAAACGTGTCAGCAATGAAGTTCTAGCCCCACAGAGCGGCTGTGGACCAGAAGAGCTGAATTGTATTAAACTCCAAGCTGCACATCATAAGAACATTAGCGTTATTTTTAAAAAGGCAAAAGAAATGGAGGAATTGCTTTTCTCAACCATTATCAGGCTCCACAAAGCCCCACCTAGAACCATAGGATCATTTCGGTTGGAAAAAGACCCTTCAGCTCATCAAGTCCAACCATTCCCCGAGGCCACCTCTAAACACGTCCCTCAGCGCCACATCTCCACGTCTGAATCCCAAGGTTTCTCTCCACCTCAAGACATTAAAGACCAAGCTCTCTGTGGGAAAATGCTTCACTGTCTCAGCCAGCTTCAAGACTGCCCGTTGCTTCAGGTCACCCTTAAACCTCAACCCAAAACGCTCCAGGATTCTTAACGGTACTTCACGCTGCAGTTTAATTACGCACAAGCAAAGCATTTGTCGCATTAAGACAGGGAACCAGGAGCCTGACGCTGAATTCCTGACTCAGGACTGACACAAGTTCACCCACTGCAGGATCAGAAAGCACCAGCAGGGTCGTGAGAGAATGAACTGGAAGCAACATTCCTAATTCAGACGCACGCTTTCCAAGTAGCCAGAAACCCCAGGAAGATACCTTTGGCCTTGTGTCTACAACATACATGAAGGGGCTCCCAGGGTTGGCTTCTCTGATGGCCTGCAGCATTTGTTCGTCCTCCAGACAGCGGGCGCTGAACCCGGACAGAGGTTGGCTACAGCGACATATGGCAGCCTGCAACACACAGCACAGCTTCGCTTTTAGCTGTCTCCACCACGCTGCCCCAAAGAACCCCCTTTTCTTGGGTTTAAGCGGCCTATTCGCCGCTTCACTGATTCAACGGACACGCAGAAACACTACTGGGATATTGCTCAAAGTTGGGGAATCTCAAGAAAAGTCGTTCTCGAGGAAAAACAATTTTTTCCACAACTTTGCTCGTCAGTTCTACGCTCAGAACCATGCTGACTGGGCTTTAGGGAAACGTCAAGAGCTGCCAGCACAACTCCATACAGTTGGCCAGGTCAAGACACGCTTCCTCAGGAAAACAACAATTTGACTGTGGCAGCATTTTCCTGCCATCTGCATCTAAAACACTGCTGAGACAGCAGTTAAAAATCTACAGTGGAAAAAACCCCATCAAACTGAAACCTTCACTTATTCTGGATGGGTGGGGATTTATTTCAGGGTGGTTCCTCCTCTTCAACACTAAGAAAATCCAGCTGAGTTAACATGTAACTTGTTAAAACTTTATCCAATATAGCTAAACAGTAGATTAAAAAACCCCACATGACAAAGAATTGCTGAAAGCTGATAAAAGAAAAATTCCAGATAAGAAGCTCAGAAAGTCTGTGCTTTTTGCACAGCTCTGGACGCGTCCTGAGTGTTTGTCTTTAACTGGGTTATTCTGTGACTCGGAGAAAACCAATATTAAAGCTGTTAAGAGAAGAAGAGTTCTATAAACATGACGTTAATATGCTCTAAGGATGATCTCTTGCTTCCACTAAAGGGGACTGGACAAGAAGAGGAACCCTTACTCCCCACAAAGACAGCAGATAATGAACAAACTAACATTGTTTTCTTTATATAAGTAAGAAAGCACCGGAATCCGCCCTCTGCTTCTGAACCTTGAACTTCCCATCACCACCGCCTTATTAGCAGCTCTAGGCACCACTATTTCTGGAGGGTATGTGTTGCAAACCTAAGCAGGAAGAAAAGAAAAACAAACAAAAAAATCCAGATATTACTACTTAGCAATTCAAAACTCATGAAAAATTCATCTTTAGCTTAGGATCCAGCATTTATAAACAACCGGAACAGACTGTTTGCCATAGAGTATCTAACCTAGACCACATCTACGGTCTCGAGGCATTAAGATGCACTTAGAAAAAAAACCGACACAGGAATTTGGGGCAAGATAAAACAATGTGGTGAAGGAAAGAATCAATTTTGCAATCGAGCGTAACAAAAATGGACCACACAGTACACAAAATATATTAAAAGAAAGTTCTTTAAATCCGTAAGGTTTATATCGAGTTTCTGATCTGTCACAAAAGAACAATTATATGTTAAAAAATTCCCTCTAAATCTTATTCAACTTGAAAGGAGCATGCCCAGCAATCAGGTGGCATCCTCAGAGACCAGCTTTATCCTTTCTTCTCAAACAAGCACAGCTTTTTCAGCATGTGCTTCACAGATGAGCTATTCTCCAAGCTCTAGGCTTTACTTTGGGCTTGACAATCTGAAAACAATCTGGAAGCCCTGAGGAAACAAAGCGCTGGCACTCGAGAGTCGCCTACCAGCAAGTAAAGCTTCAAAGCGATTGCTGAGTTTAGATGCCACGTTCAGATGCCCTCATCAGCTACCAGAAGAGGCACCTCTCCCATCACAGCTCAATCCAGGCACCCAGAGGTACAGTCATTTAAAATTACCAGTCACTTCTGACACCACCAGCTTAGATTTCTTCAACCTAAATTGTAACGGTGAAGAAAACCAGCAGGGAAAGGAAGTGGAGAGCAGGGGGAAGGGATTCAAGACTTCATGTCCTGGTGTTTCCTCAGAGCTGTTTGCTCTGTCTTTTAGATAGAAAGGCCTGACCGTACACAACAAATAAAACGGGAAATAATCGGAAGCAGGAGTTTGTGTAAGCCAGCTGGAAAGCGCTTTCATTTAGTGTTGTTTACACCCAAACCTGGCCTTAGAGGGGAGAAAGAATAACAGCAGCAGCAGCCAGTTAGGACTGAAGTGACCGAGAGCCCTTATTTAACAGAAGATCCAGCCAAGTAAGGAAAACCTCATCTGTTTTCCATCACTGTTTTTTCCCCTCCTTTTCTAGTCCTTTTCCACTCTGCCTCCTTCCCCACCAAGCCAGACCGCTGCTGCTTCTCTCCTCTACACATCTGCCACCAGCCTGGTGGGACAGCGTTCGGAAATACCAGCAGTGGCTCAGGCTACACTTCAGGTTTTCTGTAACAGATGGTTTGACATTTCTCTAGAAAAAACAAGTATCTGGGATTTTTCCAGGAGGATCAAAGCAAACCAAGGTGACTCTGCAGCTCTGTTCTGTTCTTCCACAGCATCATTACCCGCAACTTCACAACAAGGTGATGCTGCTTCGCTTAAAACCAGCTGAGCTCACTCCTCCCCAGAGGCAGCACTTATGCAGCAGCAGCACTGCTGTGTGTCATCAACAGAGAGAAGAGATACCGCGTTAAACAGCTGCTTCGGACAAGAATTACCTCATAGTCTTTATTAAGATCCGTTATTTCCCAGTAGTCGTTTGGAATGCCCATACGCTGGTAATCTACTTTTAAATCAACCAGCTTCCATCCAATCTCCCGGTTCTCTTTAGACATTTTGGGATTGTAAGAGAAAGCATAAAGTTCTTCGGGCTTCACTGGGAAGAAGAAAGGAAAAAAATCAGCTGGTTAGAGAGAGATACAAAGACATACAGACAGGTCAACACTTGCTCCTGAAGGCCACTTTTGGCTGAGCCCATGGTGCGTTCCAATGGGCTGCACGTCTACAATTGATGCAAGGTTGGAAATAAATTATTCAGTCAAGAAAGATCAGGAGAACACTCAAAAATCCTTTCCTGAGGAATCCAAGGGGTTATGCCACCGTCCTGCTATATTTTAATACCCATCTTCCTTACGCTTCTGCCTCCTCAAAGACCAGATGCATGAGGTTTTCTTTTAGCCATTTGTGTACTTCACTAAGCAAACTTAAGAGTGATTCTTCACCGCTTAAAAAAAAAAGTAATAATTGAGGATGACAAATAATAATAATAAAAATCTAAGTGCTACATAGAAGAATATTTAAAAGAAATAATAATCGAGCTCATCTTCATAGAAGGTGAACACCTAAAAATCTCCCAACCTCACATGTACAGGTTTTCAATCCGGGTGGCACCGAGTGCCAACAATTCACACCGAAATCCTCAGGAATTTCCAATACAGTTCCCACATGCAGGGAGATACACTCAAACACTTCGTTAGAATTAATTAAAACTTCAAAGTAGTGGGTTTTTTTCTTCCCCCCAACAAATTATTTCCTGCTGAATTCACTGCAACAGGCATGTTAGGCGAGATTTATATCCTAGGAATTAATCCACAAATGAAAACATCTACTAAAAGATATATTTTGTGAGGAGTTCATAAAACAGCTCTTGCACACCTGTAAGTTCATTGTTGAACAGCGAGCTCTGAGCCGCATGGAAAACTTGATGGATGTCTGGAATATTACTGTCAGCCCAACAAAAGCTTCAGGCTGTGTCTGACAAATGGTAATTTCTTCCTCCCTCCATCTCTACCATCCCCATTTCCTTCCCCCTCTTCATAAAATGCAAATCCAGCCACTAACTCATTCAGCCGATTCCCAAGGCAGCAAGTGCTCCAGAGACGGAGGGAAACGTGTCAGAGCCTGATAAAGTCGCTGGGTTACCAGGCAGGTAACCCACAGCTGCCAATCACACCTCAGCGACTCAGAAATAATTAGATGCTCTACCCAAAAAAAGAAAAAAAAAAAAAATG
>JAVSBS010025223.1:23843-57935 GCA_033124195.1 Coracias cyanogaster | reverse complement strand
CCCCAAGTTGGAGTTGACCTGTGAATGAGTCACAACCTAGCAGAATGTTTTGTTCTTCCTATTGGCTTCATGTTCCAGAGCCAGAACCTGGCCCACCTGTGTCTCTGTGGCTCTGCCCTCATCCAGATGGTTGTGGATGGGGTGGTGGGTGAGGCCAGGATTATATTAATCAGGAGCTCATCAGTCAGAGGAGCTTTCTGTTGGCTGTTGCTTCTGTTGGGGCTGGTTGCATCTTGCTGAGCTCTCTCACTGGTGTCCTTCCATGTGAAGGGCCATTGAGGGACCTATCTCTGTCTGTTATGTCCAGCAGGTGATGCTGGCACCACAGTGGGCAGCAGAGGAGCTGGGCCCACAGGAACCTATAGCAGGACTGTCTGAAAGAAGACTTCTGAGGGGTTGTTGCTGAGTTCAGCATTGGCCTGTGAGATCAGGCAACTGATGGCAGCATAACATGATGATGGCTGAACCGGCACAACACCTACTGTAAAATGTTGCTTACCTCATTATCAATATCAGATGGCAGGGAAGGGGGGCTCTCAACCTTAAGGAGTAACCTTGAGAGACATCCCTGCTCAAGGGGGAGGTCATCACCAAGCAGGCTGCTGCTGTACAGCAGAGCTCAATGGGCTCATGGAGACTACAGATAATTGTAGCATGAAGTGATTGACTTGTAGCCAAACCCCCTTTTGGTGTACGTGCAGGAGTGCAGCTGTCGCAGTTTTAGTTTGGTCTAATCCCAGCTCAAGCTTGTGCTGTCAGCTCCTGGTCAGACGTGGCCTAAACTCCTTAGTTCCTGAGAAGATATGGCCTATTCTCAGGGTTTGCGCTACAGCGCTGATTTCAGTCAGGTTGGTGGTGCCTGAACCAAAGCACTGTTGACTCACTCAGAGTGAGTGCATCTGTCACAGAGCATCGTATTAAAAATAAATGAGTAAAATATTGGGACCACCACTGGTATCAGCCTTGCATAAAAGAATTGACAGTTGTGGCCTCTTAGATTGCTGGTGTCAGCATCTAACGTTGGAGCTGAGGGATGCTGGAGCACTGCAACTGGAATAATGTTTTTCTTTAACTGAAATACTTGCCTTAGGTGAAGTAGTCCATGATCTTTACAGCCTTTCTCCCTCACAGAAGATCAGGGGATTTTCCTCAAAGAAGGGTAAATAAAGACTGGCCTGTTATTAGGCCATCTAATGATGGAATGTCTTCCCAAAAGGAAATGGCTTATCTGGTGAAACTCTGGGGAATTGTGTAATATTCTAACTGCCCTGTCCTGTTTAGATAATGGATGGTATGGTGACTCCTACCACAGGTGTAAGCACTAGGACCTCTTGCAGCTCAAGGAAGGGGCTGCTGCAGAGTTGTGGTTGAAGAACTAAGAACTGCAAACATGAAGAACCAAGTTATGGAGTTGTTTATTCTGTTCAGAAAGAAAAAAAAGATCATAGAGTAGCAATAGAAATAAAAGAGCCCAGGAGTAACATGATACAAAGGTAAGGAGAATATTTATTCTTAGCTTTATTTATATTTTTTTTTCTGAAGTATAGGGGAAGCTAATAAGAGGAGATGGATTGTTAACACAGGCAAAACCTTGAAGCTATCTGGAAACCAGATTGCTGGTGAAGAAAAATGGGTGTGACAGAAGAATGGGCATAAAAAGCCAGGACAGCAACAGCCACAGATACCATCCCAAGTGATTTTATGAATTGTGGCAAGTCCAATCTCATTTCATCTCCTCAGCTCCTTCCTGTCTTGCAGAACCTCTTCCACATAAAAGGCTACGAAGAGGCTGTAGGATTCCTGACATTTTCCAAACTGTGTTTAGTAGTCTTGTCACTGTGTGCCCTAACTGCTGTCAGCCGTGGCTATCCTGTCCTTTGGCCACCTACCTGTGTCCAATCCGATCTTTGTAGCACTTCTCGTTCCATCGCCAGCCAGCGACGGGAGCGACAAGCCTGGGGATGCTGTTTGTGCCCCGGCTGCGGGCGCTGGGCAGCCGTCCGGCCCTGAGGGCAGCGGAGCAAAGAGAATAGTCGGGAGCAGCCGCAGGCTTCATTGGACCACATGGAATAAGAACTAAGGAATCATTGGCTTGAAAGTGTTATTTTAAAGCTACTGGGCTTTAGGCAGAAGCGGCTGAATTTAGGAAAAAGTAGACCCAAAATGTTAAATGTTGTCTCCTCGTTGTATTTAGATGCCTGTGTTACGGGAGGGAAGCTGGAGAGAACAGGCGGTGTAGTAGTTTCAGAGGAAGGAACGATGGATTTCCTCAGTATTCCCGTATCGGCCCTGAAGCTCTACTTTCCTTAAAGCCACAGACATCATTCCAAAATTCCATGAGGACTGCTCGGGGCAGAGAAAAAACTGGTTTTGTGACGCACAAAACCAGACGCACAGAGAGCAGCACTTCAGCTCCGGGCCGACCCGCTCCTTAGTGCCCGGGGCTTCCGGTGCCGCCGCTGCCCCGCAGCCGGCTCTCGGACAGCCAGGTGCCCGAGCTCCGGGGGTAACGCTTCCCGGGCACCCCCTGCGCCCCTTCTGGATGTCGGCAGCCGTCCACCGTCGCCGCCCCGCCGCCGGGCCGCGCACCGCTGGCCGTGGAGGGGCGGGCCCGCCGCGGGGCGGGGCCTCTGGCCGCTGCGGCGCTACGTGACGGGAGGGCGGGCGCCATGGCGCGATTGGTGGCGGCGGTCGCCAGGCTGGATCTCGGCGGGGCCGCGGCGCAGCCGGGCCGGCCGGCGGCGGAGCAGCCCTCCCGAGCCGCGGCCATGTCTTCCGTCGCCTCCTTCGAGAGCCTGGTGCACGCCGTGTCCGGGGCTGTGGTGAGCGAGCGGCGCGGGGCTCCTTGCGGGCGGCGGTTGGGGGCGGGGGCGGCTCCGCGGCGGTGGCGGGGCCGAGGGGGTCTGGCGGGCGGGCGGAGAGGGAGGCCCGGCCGGACGGGGGGCGGTGAGAAGGTCGCGGGCCGCCTCAGGCCTTTGTCTGACTGAGGGGGCGGCTCCGGGGGCTGTGGAGGCGCGGAGCGCGGGGCAGTGCGGGCGGGCCGGGACCCCTGCGCGGTCGTGCCCCAGCCCTTCGCGGCCACGAGAAGAGTTTGGGGTGTGGGCTCCCCGCCACCGAGCCCGAGCTCCGGCACCCGTCCCTGCGAGCTCGCCTGCAAAGCCCTTGTGGCTGGCTTTGAACGTGGGACTTGGTAAAGCTGGAGGCTGGCGCTCGTCCCGGGCGGCTGGAGCTTCCCCTGAGCCCAGCGGGAGCTGCGGGTGTGCTCCCTTCAGCCGGAGGTGGGCATCAGATCGGCTGTGAACGCTTCAGCCTCCCAGAAGTTGCGGTTCAGGGACAACACTTCGGTTGGGTAGTAGAAGACCTGGCCTTAGCACCCGCGTTCGGCCAGTGTCTGGTAAATGCTCGGGGGCTGTGGAGGGCCAGGCAGCGCACGGGTGGCTCATCAAGAGGCGCAGCGAGCGCCGTGCAGCTACAGGAGGCTTCTGTAGCCCACCGAACTAAATGTTTCCTACCATAGCGGAGAATTAGAAAGTGGTGGTTGGTTTCTGTAGGTTTCCTGGTTTGCCCAGCTCTTCAGTGAGCAAGTGCTAGCTCTGTAAATAGCAAATCAGCCTTGTACTTCCAACAGATGAAGAATTCTAGCGCAGTGTAGCCTGGCTGGACCGAGAGTACTGATGGATTTCAAGCAAGCTGATGCAGCTCTACTCGTGGTTATTACAGACTGACGAGAACACCTAAATGTGTATTTTAGTAATTGCTGATCTGCTCCTCTGGCAAAACTTCCTGTTCTAATTTGGATCCTTATAAGAACTTGTAATGTCTTCTACAGGATGAAAGTCACTAAATGTTATTATATTGTCTGGTCTTTAAAGTGTTTTAAGGCTGCTTATTTAAGCATCGAAGGCACTGGGGATTTTGTTTCCACTTTCAAGAAATGGAACTCTCTCAAATGATCTCATTATTGAAGTAGTGCTCACTCTCCTTTTGCTGGCTTGTGCAGAACTTGGTAACACTTTCTAGCCCTCACTGTTAGCTTCTCACTCTCATACACAGATCACTATAAACAGGCTGTCCTGCCAAAAAAGGTTTGTGGTATGAACCGAACTTGTAAATCCATCCATAAACTAAAAACATGTAAAGAAATGGTCCCTTGGTGGTGTTTCATTAACACCAGTGAATAGAAATTCCTTGTTGTATTTGAAGACGCTTATATCTCAGCAGTGGTGTTGCTATGAAGGAAGACAGAACTTTTTGGAGCTAGTGGACTTCTGCACCCTTGTGTCTTCCACTTGCTGTCACTAATGCTCATACAATATAAAGCTCTGGAGTAAGACTTTTTTTCCTAAAATGAAGTGACTTTCTAAATTTTTATATGTTTATTTTACTGCCTTGTGTGGAAACCTTGGGGTTTTTTTGTTTTGTGGTTTTTTGTTGTTGTTGCAGTAAAGATGTACTCATCGATACAGAAATTTCTCTTTGCTGCTGTAATATAAACTTCGGCATGGGTGTTAACTGTTTTGATATTGTCTCACCATTTGTTTAAGTTATTATAAAGCACACAGATGTGCAGATGTGATACAAGAATTAAAAGACAAAAGTTACCCACGGAACTGTGCTAAGGCAATGAGTCAGAAGAACATGTCAGATCACAACATGATGACTTTTGTTTCTGTTCTAATATGGTGAAAGTTCCGTGTATTTTCTAGGCTACCCAGTCAAACCTGAGACAAATTAGTAGCTTTGTGAGCAGAAAAAAAAAAAATCAGTGCTTGATTTCCTGTGAACTTTAATTGAATGACGTAAGTATGATTTAACTCTGCATATAGCTATAAAGTAACACTCCTGTTACAAAAGCTGTAAGAATGAGAATTGTATAGGATTATTACAGCAGTAGTCAAGCTGCTTTGTTTGACTCTCAATGTTGGCTGATAACATAGTATTTTAAAAAATATTTTATTCTTTTATTATTATTTAGAAAACCAAACTTTAGGCTGTGGTCCTCCATGCCTCTTCTTCACAGCAGCCACCTCAGGCCATTTGTTCTGGCCACTTACTGCCACCTCTTGGCTACTGCACGGTTGTGTGTGGTGCCTGATCAGGGAACTGACCTGACTGGAGAAGTAGCCCAGTGGAAAAAGTTCTTTTTCAGCCAAGTTAGTCTCCTTGTCTGCATCATCGTGTAGGTGACCAAAACGTTATGCTACCAGAATGGAGAAGGCAGGGATGCAGATACAGTTGATGAAGAGCTGGGATTGCTTAAGCCAGTTTGTACCTGTCCTAGTGATTATTCAGCAATGTCATGATTTGACTTGGTAAACTACCAAGATTCGGCACCAATGGGGAGGGAGTGAGAAGGCACATGGTGAACCTCACCGCTTTAACAGTATGGGGTTGGACATTTCAGCATATGTTCCTGCCATCAGTAATAGCAGTTACTTCCTATGCTGGGCTCAAGTGGGATTCAGTAGAGGAGCCTAAGGCCATCTCAGGGTCTTTTGTTGGTGGGGAAAGGGATGGTCCTGCTCATCCCTCTCCTTTCCCTTACTTCTAGATATGAAATCCTGTCTCCTCCATATGATGCTTCTGGCAGTCTCCTTGCCACATAGTTGAGTTGTTCCATTTATAAACCCAGAAGAAAAGTAACTCTCCTTTTCTGAGTTTATTTCCCTCAATTTAGCAAAAGGAGGGGAGAGGGTACAGATTATATTTTCTTGGCAGTAATCTGTTAGATCAGCTGGGTTATCTCATGACATTCTGTTGAGCTGTAGCTTCATGTGTGTTTTAAGCTAGTTTGAGCCTATAAGACTCATTGCATGGGAATGGTGCAAAGGTGTGTCAGAGGAGGTTTAGACTGGATATCAGGGAGCATTTATTTATGGAGAGGACGGTCAAAGACTAGAACAGGCTTCCTAGAGAGATGGTCAGTGCCCCAAGCCTGTCAGTGCTTAAGAGGCATGTGGACAGTGCCCTTAATAATACGCTTTAACTTTTGGTCAGCCCTGAAGCGATCAGGTAGCTGGACTAGATGATCATCATAGGTCCTTCCAAGTGAAATATTCTATTTCGTACCTTGCATCCACCCATTTTGTCCTGCGTGTCACTACTCCAACTATTTCCCCATTTCCATTTTCTGATTTTGAGTGCAAGTGTGTCTGTTGCTGTATGGTGGATTGCATCGAGAGTAGAATTCAGGAGGATGGAAGCAGGATAAATTGAGCAGGGGAAGGCTCAAACTTGTAGAGACTGTATAGTGTTGTGGTTAATTTGTGCATAGGTGAGCGTAACTGTGCTTTGAGGTTGCCTTCAGAGTTGCTGTAATGCAGCTCTCATTGGGAGGTATCTTTTAGCTCTGGCTGGCACTTGTTTTTGTGCTGGCACTAGGCTTCTAACCAAAACTTATTTTTTGCAAATTTTTATTCAGATGGGTTCAGCTGCATACGCAGTAGGTACTGAGAATGGGCAGACACAGGACAAGTATGTGGGAGACCAGGACCAACCCTTTTGGCTAGGGCTCAAAATTAATGGGTTAAAGTAACCAAGTAGTTAGGGCCAAGTTTTGTCTTTCATCTGCTACCTGTTGTTACAAAAACTGGAGACGCTGGGGTCTTGTTAAGACTTCAACCAAGAGTTATCTTAGTGAGGAAACACCACCTGAAAAATACTCCTCTGTTGCTGATTGTACAGATGGGTCCAAGCAGCCTGCTCAGGAGCTGAGGTGTTTCCAGAGGCAAAGCTCACTTAAATGCATGGCAGAACACAGCCCTAGAAAAGTTCAAGTTAGACTGTGTAATGTGCTTTAAACACAGTGCCCGTATAACTGGTGGTATCCCAGACCTTGCCACCATTTAAGCAGTTTGCATGGCTATGGATGGAAGAAGGCCACAGCTTTAGCAACCACTTAATGCATTTAACACTACTGTAGAGCGTTAATGGTTTGCACCAAGCCAGAGTCTGTTTGTGTTGGGTATCTTTTACAAAAGCTGTGCAATATTAATGCTAGGGTACTAAAGAATGAAGAAGCTGAATGGTGGTCGGGAGAGAGGGAAGAGCTGCTTGATAGGGATGTTTGCAAGTACAGTGTTTAACCCTGTTCTGAAGGAGAGCAGCTCCTGGCTTTTCCATGCAGAGGCTTTAGTGGTTGGATGGCACTGGAAGCGAAGAGGGTATTGGATTCACAAGAAGGCAACAGACCTATCTGGTGATATCTAGGTTGTGACTTCATTCATCATATGGAATTTATGCCACAGGGCGTGTCTTGGTAGGCAGATCTTTACTGCCTAAATTGGAATTCAGTGCAATGCTTCATTAAGTCCTGAAAAACATGTACTGTCAGTTTTTTAATGAACAAAAGTTACTGTGTTTTTTTTTCTTTTCTTAAGGTTATTGTAACGCAACGATTGCTTCTGTCAGTCTTTTTTTTTTAACTAGAAATTGGGTACTGAGGCTAATGGGAGGTAGAGAAAGTACAGTATATTTGTCTTCTGACTCGCATTCTATCAGCTCTCAGACTTCAAAAACTTACTCTTTGGGCAAAAAGCTTCCAATGGTTTAATTTTAACTTGATCTAATAGAAGAGAAAAAAAAAAACCTTGTTTGTAGGCGTGGGACCAAGAACCAGTTCAAATAGACATTCTAATATATGGAGTTTATCCCCTTTTTAAACTTACTCAATAGACTTGTTTCTGGGTGAGAAGTGAAGGGCTACAAAGCCTGGCAAGCAACTGATATACTATATAGCCAGTGTATTTTGTTTTTCAGGGCAGTATGACTGCAATGACTGTATTTTTTCCTTTGGATACAGCTAGGCTTAGACTTCAGGGTAAGTGTCAAACTCTAGTTTCTTTGTATGATAGCATTTCTGTTCATCTTGGCTTGGGCACTTGGAAGGGTGGTTGTAGGGGGACCTATCTTGCATGAGCAGGAATCTTACCTGTATAACATTAACACCATTTAATCACTAACACCATTTTTCCAGCTGAAGGTAGTTCTCCCTTTTGAAAGTATTGGGCGATCTTTTAATTAGCTGAAAAGGCTGTGTGATCTGTGGCCAGACATGGCTTTTAATGGTTGTCTAAGACCAAAAGGAAAAATAAAGATGTGAGATTACACAGGATTACATTTGTGTGTCATTGCTTTTGGCTGCTGAAAACACTTCAAAATACAGGGGTAGTGTCATGAAAAACTAGTCTAGAATTATTCCTGAGAATTGTTTAAAGAAAAGAGTCAGGGTTAGAACTGGGATTAGGAACATTCAATATTAAAAAAAATGTATCTGGGTATAAACTTTGTTGTTCTAGTGCTCTGTCTTCTAATAAAAGTCACAGAATTACCAAGCATTTTAGCGCTGTGACTGAAGCACCATTAAGAACTAGAGGGAGATCATCAGCCAGGTAGTCAGAAATACGTGGTTGAGAAATGATCACCATATTGCTGTCAAGCAGCTTTCAATGCAGGAAGGGACAGTGTTTTGTTAAGGCTTAGCTGTTTGCAGATTAACTGTAAGAGATCGTTCTGCTAGGAGCGCTAGTCGGGAGTCCAAGGAACAACTTTGAGAGCAGTTAGGCCCAATTCTAGTCTCTTACCTAAGGGGAACCTACCTGCAGATCATGTCACAACTATCAGGTTAGGAATTGGTAACGACACATACTCTGGTGCACAGCAGAACCTGTTAGTCTGTGGAAGAATTTAAAAAAAGAAGTAGCCTCACCTAGCAAATGAAAATAAGGAGATACTTTCTGGAAATGCTGCAGAAATAGGGAATGCCTGTTCTTTATGAGGAAGAAGAAACGTGCTCTTCTGGGGTATGTTCAGAATAGGAAGGATGAGGACTTGAAAGTGAGTGCTAAAAACTGGAGTAATCTAAAATTTCGATTCTTCTGTTTTGCAGTTGATGAGAAGCGGAAGTCTAAGACAACACCGGCAGTCCTACTGGAAATAATCAAAGAAGAAGGCCTGTGAGTGGATACTAATTTTATGCTTGTCTTCATTTGTATTTGCTTCTAAAGTGGAGTAGTTAGCCTGTATCTGTGTGGACAGATTTTTACTCTGTATTAAAATGTCTCCATATAAGTATGATATGACTTGCCTAATTTTGTGTGTTCATCTTTAGCTAATTTGGATTAGTTTTCTTGAGCAGCTTATGCAATCGATCTGTTCAGTGGTGTAACTGTGCCTCCATTAGGGAGGTAGCTGTGCCTCCTCAGACATTCAGGTTTGTACACAAATGTACCTGATAAACCAGTTTTGTCTGCCTGGATTCTCGGGTGTGTCTATTTCTCATAACCAAGATGTGAAACTCTTGGGCAGTTGAGCCACAGGAGAATTGAGACATATGTCCCATCTGGAAGCTTTTTCTCCTCCCAAGCATGTAGAAGTAAAGAACAAGTGACTCTTTATGCTGATGAGACTCAAGATCTATCTGAAAGCAGTTCACTTTTAGCAATGCTGTGCTTTAGGATTTGTCTCACAGTCTGAGCTGAGCTGGCTGAGAAAAGAGTTGTGTGCATGTCATTGTTACAAGTATTTTCTTAAGTGAATCCCTGGAATTCTTGGATGTTCCAGGATGTTAAAGTTGACAGAAGTTTAGCTTGGCCAATAACGTTGGCAGTTGCATGCGTGAGTACACAGTCAGTTGGTGATATGGCCATTACTTTTGCCATATGAGGCTGACAAGTAAAATTCAACTAAAAAAAAAGTAAAAAAGAAAAATAAAAAAGTTGACTGAAGTGTGGAGACTGCAAAAGTGGTTGTCCTACTTTTCCAGTGAAACAAAATATGTCATTTTGGCAAGAGGGAAACTTTGTTTTTTCCCAAGGTAGTTGAAAGGCCTGGCTAAGCAGTGATGCTGGTTTTAGAGATGTGTCTGTAATAACAGAAAAACCCCCACGACCAACAAATCTGCAATGTGATATGAGATCATAAACATCTCATTCACATTAGTTTGTAGAGTCTTGTCTTGTATTACTTTTCTCATCTAGATAAAGCAAATAGGTCTAGCTAATAAACTTTCTAGAGAAGTTGATAAACAACTTTGCTTTCTTCCCTGCAATTTCAGCCTTTTCGAGGTGATATGAAAGGTGTTCACTGGTGTACACTGAGCTCTTCTCAAGGTTGCAGTTTGGAACACAGACAGGTTTTATTCTTGTGCAGAAGTATTCGTATGTGAGTTATGGATGCTAGCACTGACAAGTCATTAGAAGAATCTTATTTTTAATCTTATTTTAATGTTTTGTAAGGTGTTTCATTTGAAAATCATTAGAAGTTGTTCTAAATCAAGCAAACCCAAACTAACCCTCTCAGAGGATGTGGTCCCCAGAGGGCATGTTTGTCCCTTTCTTTTCCAGCACAGAAGAGATAGGTGATGCAAAACTTGTTTTAATTCTACTCATGACTAACTGTAGTCACTTAATTTGTAGGTGTAACTGTATGGTTAGCTAAGCCTGTAACTTCAGAAACAGTCTTAATAATGTGGAGTATTGCCAGCTACATGGGAGGGAGAAGCCCTTGATACATCCAAGATGAAAAACTAGAATATGCATCATAAGGACAGTCAGATGCTGGGTTTACCAGCCTTTCATCTTTTATGGTCTCTTTCTTGGAGGTCTTTATATTCTGTGTCTTCCCAACATTTTAATGAAAACTAAAGAGCCTCCATGATTACTGCTGGTTATTGAGGAGATTTCTTTTGCACTTAAGATGATACCATTTCTCTACCTGTTGTGTGCAGCTTCAGTGAAGGTGTGTATCATTTATCTTTTTTCAAACCTATTGTAGAACATGCTGGGGATGTAGGGCAGCTGTTGAGGTGTCCCTGTTTTACAGGCTTGTCAGGCCTGTCAGAGAAAGGAGCTTGGTTAGTCAGCTGTTATGAAATAATTCTTAAATCAAGATAGATTTAGGTGATACACAAACAATGATGATTGTTCACAACACCTGAAAAATAAGATGGCTGTAAATCAGAAGAGGGTATTCAGTTTTTCATCTGTGATTAAGCTAGTTAAATTTAAATAGATAATGTATTTTTCTCACTTACATGGCTGATGTGCTTTAGACTTCACTGCAAGGCATTTATTAGAAATTCCTTCCACCTGCATATCTGCTTTCCTAAGGGGAATTCTAGTTGCTGAAATTAATAAACTCCATATTTTAATTTTATGTGAGAATTCAGACATATATTATTTCTTTTTCTTCTGTACTCTAGAGTTTTTTGTTGTGGTTTGGTCTGATGGTTGCATAAATGCTTTGCTGATCCTTACTGTGACTTTTTCTTCTCCATTAGGTTGGCACCATATCGAGGGTGGTTCCCTGTCATCTCCAGCCTTTGCTGCTCCAATTTTGTGTATTTTTATACATTTAATAGTCTTAAAGCTCTCTGGGTCAAAGGTCAGCATTCAACCACGGGAAAAGACTTGGTTCTTGGTGTTGTTGCAGGTAATATTTTAAAATCTCGCTTTAATGAAAAATGTATTTTTAGTGTATTCTACCTAATGTTTTTCTTCATGAAGTCCAGTGGAGGTCACAGTGAGTGCTTACGCCTCCCACTGTATGCAGACCTGCTTTGTTGTGCAGCTCTGATTGCTCTTCTGTGTCTTCCTCACCTCATAGGTAGGTGCATAAACTGGTCCTGTTGTGAACTCCAGCACAAAGCGTGGTGCATTTGCGGTCTAGTATTTTCATTTGTCTGGTGTGTTGTTTACAGCAGTATCTAAAAGTCATCATTTAGATGTTCAAGGCAAGTGGCAGGGAGGGGTGATAGTTTGGTGTTTTTTTTTTTTTCTGAGAGGAAAAGATACATGTCCATTCTGAAATATTTTCAATTACGGTAAGTAAGAGTTTTTAGTGTAAGGATTTGGGTGTCAGTTTTCAAACTTGTTTTTGGGTCAGCACCTGGAAGTGACAGTACGTACCTAGATATATGCAAGTCCAGTGGGACTGTATGTTCTTCTTCATCCCTTTCTCTGATGTGGATGCTGCAGTGGCTTCTTTGAAGGATTGATGACATTAGTGACTTTTCTAGCAAATCCAATGTGAAAAATTAACACCGTGTGCCTTTGTTTGCCAGTAATATTCTGCAGAGCAGTTCTCTTGCAGCCACACTGAAACAAGCTGATTTGAAAAAAAACCTTCAAAAAAGGCCTATGGGTTTTGGTTTTGTTTGTTTTTTTTAATGGGGGGTGTGGGTAGCAGAAGGCTTACTGTTTACTTCTTGCTAGTTTCTTGTACTTTCAGTGTAGGCGCAATGAATGGCTTAATAGTTGGGGTAAAGTGAGGAAGGAAATTCTGAAGTTGGCTTTATCACTGGGATCATATTCCATAAAATTACATTTTGGAAGAAATGCTACATGAATCAGGGTAACAGCTTGTCAGTTCACTGACTCTTCTGCAATGTCAGTAGTTTATATCCTTACAATGGAATAATATCTGGTGTCAATTAAAAAATTCCACTTAAGGTGTTTACTAGTTCTCCCTACCCATCTCTCATTTCTACTACTGGTAGGAAAAATACATAGAAATAATTCCTTTACAGTCTGAAAAAACAAAGTTTTATGACTTTTCCTTTAACTGAGACTGGGTGAAAAATCGCAAGTAGGCTGTGCTCTAACCTGTTGCTCCTTAATGTAATCACATTGACTTTAGTTACAAGAGATTAATGTGCCTTGCCTTTTCTAGTGCTTGATTTTGCTCAAGACTTCTTTTGAGAGCTGACTGTAGTCCTTATGAAGGATACTGAAATATGATTATGTTTATATTATGCTTTTCTGAACAGTCTTAGAGTAAAAGAACAAACAGGCACCAAGTAGGTAGTAAAGTTTCATCTTTTTCAGATTTACTGTTCTTGGTGATGCCATAGTGTGTCCATCTCAATATAGTGGAATAATTCAGTCTGTCACTCAGACTCCTATCAAAGCGACCAATGTAGAAGCAATTGCTAATTTCTGTGATGCGGAAATATTAATAAGAAAGACCAGAAGCTTGCTTTTACATAGTTACTTCAAAGGAACTGCCTCAGTCTTTACTGAACAGGGGTGACCTGTACCAGGTGATTGCAGAAGTAATGTCACTTGATCCTTCTCCCTGTCAGTTTAGAGCTCAGTTTTGCAATACCTCTTTGTTGCAGCCCTGCCTATGTTTGTCTGTTTCTGTTCCCCCATCCTAATTTCTGATACTCAGCTTTCAAGCTTTACCATTGGGGTTTGTTATTGTAATTATGTTATCTCTGGCCACTTCTAAGCCTTACTTAAAATATTTACAGAATCCTGTGTTTTCTACCTTAAGCATACTTAGTCGATCTAGAAGCTAGATATTCTAATTCTTCTGTTAGTGTAGGAGCTTTGTTCTGGTAATCAAGCTGCATGCATTTATCTGTTTTGATCTCCCCTTATAAAATAATATTTCTAACCTTATCATTCTGTGTTTCTTTTTGGAAGGAGGCAGGCAGCAAGTCATCATGGAGTGAATTAGGACATGAAAAAGTAGAGTATTTGTGCTCCAGTGTGGTATAGTAGGCAGCAAAGTAACAAGTTCACTTAAGATTCCTTCAACGTGTTCATATTTCTTGTGTTTTATTGTTTGGGGTGGGGTTTTTGTTTTTTAGTTTTGGGGAGGACTAGCAGAAATGTCTTCCCACTGCACGCAATCTGTTGACAACTAATTAATGGTGGAGCTGGGGAGGGGGATACATGAAATAGCTCATTAGAAATTGCCAGTTTACTTTCACCATATGTTGTGTTAATTTTTTTTCCCCTCTTCCTACCAGTAAGTTCAGTAGCGTGTGAATCAGAATAAAAGGGAGTAAGAAAGCATTTGAAATACTCTCTGGTTCTTGCTGACTTTCTTTGTGCTGTGTTTTGCATTAGGTGTAGTGAATGTACTCCTGACCACTCCCCTCTGGGTAGTGAACACACGCCTGAAACTCCAGGGAGCAAAATTTAGAAATGAAGACATTGTACCAACCAATTATAAAGGCATAATAGGTAAGCACTTGTTGTTGTCCTCAATTAAAGAGACGTTCATTAAATTAAATATAGCAAGGACTCTGAAGTTTGAAGACTTCTATTCATGTAACCGATTTCACCCTGGAGTCTTTGTGCTTCTCTATCACATTGCGGTCATTGAGTTTTACAGGAATTGGATTCGGCCAATTTTGATAATTAAGAGTTTGTATTATGCATACCTGTACCTGAAGTATCTTTTGCAAAGACGAGTTTCTCATCGTACAAATACCAGAGTAGTAGTGAGCCCATTGAGGTGGTGGCTGGGAGTCTGAGTTCGGACAGATAATCTGCAAGTTAAACTTTACTCACCTTAATCTCTTAATCACCTACATGTTCAGGCTGTCCTACTTTTAAAAATAAATATTGATGTTGTTTTGAAGAAGGTTTACAAGACCTTGATGTTGATGCTGAGCTTGTACTAAAAAGAGCAGATGTTTATGTTAATGGTGATGTGAGCAAGAAACTTTTGTCACTATATTTCCATTGACTTCCAGATTAGAATGGAAGATAAAAAGTCACATAAAAGACTGCAGTGGATTTTTATACATGTTGAATATTAGGCTTTAAGTGTAACTTCCCTTTTCAAAGTTTTGAAAAACTTTTCAGTCAAAATTTTATTGTCAAAAATTTAATGGTGTTCTGTTGTTTTGATTTTTTTTTTTCCATCTTTCTTCTCAGATGCCTTTCATCAGATAATAAGAGATGAAGGAGTGTTAGCTCTATGGAATGGTACTTTCCCTTCCTTGCTGCTGGTCTTCAATCCTGCCATACAGTTCATGTTTTATGAAGGCTTTAAGCGGAAGCTTTTGAAAAAGCAGCTGCAAGTGAGTATGTTTTGAGGCCAGGTGATGGACGTGCTCTGTTGTAAGGCAGGTTCTTTGCATTACCTGAGCAAACTTGGAGCTGTAGGTTTGGTTTTGGTTCCTGTGTATTTAGAAGGGTCTTTCTGAATTAGTATGTCTTCTAAAAAAGATCCACCATCAAAGTGAGACATGAATTTTTCATGTCCCTAGGGAAGATATTCCTGCGATTAATTCCTCTTCCTGTACAAATAAAACTGCATCTCTTGACTGCATTTGTTTAGATTTGTTCACAGGTCTTGACTTAGAGATTCCAATTCCAATATATCTGGTTTAGAAATATGTATATGCAGACTATTTTGAAGTCAGCTCTTAACCCTTTCTCCAGTAAATCAACCATACTGAGCCTTTGAAGTATCATAGAGTTGTTCTGGACTCTGTCATTTTAATAACATTTTTTTCTTGAAGCCCTCAATTATTTCAATATCCTTTTTCCAAAAATGGACACTAGAATTGAACATAGTATTGCAACCATAGCTCCCCAATTCTCTAAATAGAGGTAGAATCACTTTTCTGTCCCTGCTTTTTAGTCCCCTTTTTCTTTATTCTTTTTTCTCTGTGTCAGTTGTAGCATCTCACCTGAACTCATGTTCCTTTTATATTCTAGCAAAAGGAAAAGCATTTGTGTTACATTTTATAATATGTTATGCCATTATCCTATGCTTAAGCTGCAGAGCTTTGCTGCTCATTTGTGACTTTAGAATGCATTTGGCTGTATTAAAATGTTAGGCCATATCAATATGTTACAGCCATCTTGCTTTTCCTCAAGACCTAGTGAAATTATTTTTAAATGAGATTTTGCATCATAGATGAGGCTTGGATCTTTTGTCAATACTGCAGCTGTAGCATTCTGTGCCTGATGGATCAATCCAATTACAGCATGGACAATACATTTTTCTGAGTGACAGGCTGAGCTTCCCTCTGCGTTATTTGCCTGTTTGCTAATTGCTATATTTCTTGTTTGTTTTAAATTACTTAGTTCTACGTTAAATTAGGATATGTTTTGTCCATGACTAGCAGAGAGGGAAAATACTTTCTTTTCCTCTAGCAATGGTCATTTTTATTTTTGACAACATCTTTCTTCCTGTTTGATTTTTTTTTTTCTTTCCTGATTATCTTAAATACTTAAGACAGATTCACTGTCAGCCTTTTTATAAGATGTGCATGTGTGTGCATATTTCTGATTGCAATCAACATATTTTGCCTATTTGGAGCATGTTTTGATATGGGTGCCTACTTACTTTCAGTGATTAATTCACACTTAGACTGAGATGCACTACAATCAGCTTAGGCTATAACAATATTGTGGAATACTGTGGGCTTTGAAGGTGACGATGGGCTTCCAGCAGGTGTTCTTAACTAATAAGGGATAAGATTTTCATCCTGTGTCATCAGGACTAAAATTCTGCCTGATACTGTAGTGATTATGTCTCAGGATTATAGAGTGATGTTCAAGGAGCCCTTCACTATCACCTTTTCGTAAGTGCCATGTGACTTGTTCTTTTAAATGTTGCAAAAGCCAAAATGCTTGTTGATTGATGGTGTATTTAAATACTACTTCCCTATCTTTTGTCTGCTGTCGGTGCTTTAAATTGGTCTAGTCATATGGATTTATCTCCGCTGTGTTTTAGTAACCTAGTTACAGTGAGAAATGCAAAAGGTTGTGAGCAGGTAGAAGTTACACGTATATTTTAGTTGTGGGAAAGTAAGTTGATTGAACTATAGCTCTTTAAAATGAGAAGGCCCAGACACTTCATGAAATCTTTACACAAAAGATACTTAAATAACCTGGTAGTAGATACCAGTATGGAATCCCCAAACACATGCAGGAAACTGGCTGATTTGGTATCACGTGGAGGTAATATGTTCTTTATCTGTTGAACAGCTCACATCTTTGGATGCTTTTGTCATTGGTGCAATAGCCAAAGCAGTTGCCACCACCCTCACTTATCCTCTGCAGACAGTACAGTCAATTCTGCGGGTAAGTAATAATTTCATTTCAGGGTATCTGCCTCTGACTTGTTCTGTACGGTGCAAGCCTTGTTCATATGGCTTGGTTTTCTTTGTGTTAATGAACCCATCGCTTTGGGAGCTCCTTTTGCACAACGCAGGTCACTGATAATGATGCCTGTCTTCTTTGATCCTGTACTGATAGATTCTGATAGAAGTTGGTATTACTGGTGCACGTTTCTTTCAAGTATCTGTTAGGATTGACAACATAATGCATGGGTCCGGTGTCTCACAGAAGCTGATGCACTGTACTGCTTTTAGGCACTACAAAAACGTAGATTTACTTCTTTGCATATAAATAGAAAATGTGTCAAGTGGGATGTTAAAATTAAATCCTCTGAACACCGTGTGTTTCCATATGACCTAGGGTGATCCAAAAAAAGTTCGATTCATAGGTTTTGTTTTATTCAGATGATGGCCTGACCTTGTCAGTAGGCAGAATGTGATTCATCAGGGGAAGCTGAGCTCCTGCATAAATAATATCTTTAACCACTTGTCCGGCCTTGTATGCTAGTTGTGGTAATGGAAACACTTGCATTTATTCTCACTTGTAATTTGTATATATGCTGGATAATGCTGCTACCTTCAGTATGTATCAATATTGTTGTAATATTGAAACAAGGCAAAGTTTAGGGAGGGGAGGAAGAGACCTGGGCATACATAAGCAAGCGTATTGTACTTCAATTTCTGTGCTTCTTAATCTATTTTTGTAAGTTGTTTCTCTATTAATAAATATTTAAGAAGGGCAATGAAGCTGGTGAAGGGTTCTGGAGAACATGTCTTAGGAGGAGCGGCTGAGGGAACTGGGACTGTTTAGTCCAGAGAAGAGAAGGCTGAGGGGAGAGCTTATCGTTCTCTACAACTACCTGAAGGGAGGTTGTAGTGAAGTGGATTTTGGTCTCTTCTCCAAAGTAACTAGAGATAGGATGAGAGGTAATGGCCTCAAGTTGCGCCAGGGGAGGTTTAGATTGGATATGAGGAAAAATTCTTTACTGCAAGCTTGGTTAGCCATTGGAACAGGCTGCCCAGGGAAGTGGTGGAGTCACCATCCCTGGAGGTGTTCAAAGAACGTGCAGATGCAGCACTTCAGGACATGATCTAGTGGTCATGGTAGCGTTGGGTTGATGGTTGGACTTGATGATCTTAGAGGTCTTTTCCAACCTTAATGATTCTATGTAAAGTTTCAACATGAAATGTAATGTTGTTTTCCTAAGTAAGGAGAAGCCTGAACTCATGTGTATGGTAAAGCTATTGTATATGTTCTAAAATGTATATAAATTTGGAGAATTAGGTGAATTATTGAACATGAGCCTTCCATGCTGAGGATATCACTTCTCAGACTTGTCTAATAAGGGATTTTTCTTGTTCATCTGGAAAAAGTTATTTTCATGCAAATTTTGTAATTATTTTATTTTTCTTCTCTCTAACTAGAGTGGACTAAATGTATTTGGTTTTTTGCCAGCCTGTAAACAGGTAGTTTGGGTGCTGTATTTCTAACCAACAGGACTTGAATATATTTACTGTGTGGTTGCTGCTATGCTGAAAAGATGCTAGATAAAGCTCTTGTGTCTATACAGCTTTCTATTTCACTGCTCTAGTGGTGCACAAAATGGCATCTGCACTGTGGATGTGTCAGCCACATTGTAGTTTTAGCAACAATCACATTTTCTAAAGTTTTCATAACTTTTGATGATCAGCTGGCCTAGTGCCTTCATTCAGTGTCTTCTCCTGTTTTAACAGCCTGGACACAGCTCAGGAGTGAAACTAGTAACACAGACCTTACTGAAGTGACAGATACAGAAAAACATTTAAGCAAATACAACTTTGTTTGGATAAGTTGCGACATCAGTCTGTTTTTAATTTGTGATGCGTTTTCTGCTGGTGCGAAGGAGGAGAACTGGAAGGAAAGTTGGAGCGCTCTATGTTAGCCTTAGCATTGCACAGCAGTGCAGTTTTCATGGGGCTACATCAGTATAACAGCTTTAACCCTCGTTCCTTTCCATGGTTGCTATAGAAGTGGTTACAGTCTTGTGAGTATTACTTCAGGTTTCGTCTGTCTCCTTTTGAATTTTAGAAAATTCTTCTGTCTCTCGGTGACATGTCATTCTTTAAAAATTTCAAAGGGCAGCTCTGGTAAGTTGTGCACCAGCTTGATGTACTAACCAGCTGCTGCTGACTGCTCACCTCAGCTGAAGTCAGCTAGTTCACTGCAGGCTTACCTGAGCAGTGACAAGATGCCTTTCTGCTTGAGCACAGCTAACCATCTGTGTCCTGGTAGTGGTGGGATTTTTCTCACCGTGGGCCACTGTTAAATACAATGGCCTATATGGTGCTTCTCAGTGCCTGTCCATCCTCTCCCTGTGATGATGGGGAACACAAGAGCCCCATCTCTAGTTCTGCAGTCACTAGGGGTGACTTCTTTCCCTTGGCTCTGTGAAAGAAGTAATAGCCAGAAACCCTGAACAGTTCTGGTGAGTGTGGCAGAAATGTGCATCTGTGATACCCGTGCCGTCCAGTTCAAACTTGCACTACTTCATAATGTGCTTTCTAATCTAAAGCTAGCATTGTTATATTCTATGAAGTTTTGTCACTTGCACTAAGTGACGTTAAAAAGTTACGAATAGAGGTTTAGTATTTTCAGAAATAACATTCTGCATGAAATACAGTTGTGGGATTGTGGGTTTTTTCGAACAATTTTAGCAGATTTACACAAGCTAATACAAGCTCAATATAATTAATGAAATCTTATCCATCATAATTAAGTTCTGTCATCAAAGTAGGAGTACGGGACTCTTTGACCTTAAAACTTAAACCTTTAGAAACTTACTGTCTGAAAATTACCAGGGTTCTTTGTATTGAAGCCTCTATACCTTTGCTTTCAACTTGTTGGTTAAGGGCTCTTCTTGCTACCATATAATGAAGAGTTATCCTGTGCAATTGATGGGTTGTAAGCAGCTTCTAGTCTTGCCATTTGGTATGTCTTATCTCCTTTTCAATCATTAAAAATACGTGACACTGGTGTTACTCATTATGAAGTGAAACTGTTCTTTAGCCTATGTGTTGTTAGATACATCAAATTTGCTTCTGGAGAAATAGCAATACTGTTAATGTTCTTAGTGATCCTGGGTGAAAGAGTTCCCTTTACAGCTCCAGCCTCTTTTCTCTAGTGTAGAGAATGGTAGTCCCTGTGGGAAATCTTCTGCAGTAATCTGTCAAGTATTGATGTCCTAGGGAGGAACGAACTTTTTTTGCTCCCTTGATGAACCTTTGTTTGGAGTTCAAAACCAGTCCAATGGTACAGAAAACAGGAGAAGGAAGCACCTAATGCTGGCGTATTTTGGAAGTCTATGAGTAATCTGGGCGGTGACTGGTATTGCAACTGGGAACCTAGTTAGTTTTATCTTTTTTGGAAGCCATGTCTGAGTCTTTGACAATAATCCATAACACTGATTTCTCAATATCTAATGAGTTAGTTGCTGATGAGAAGATTGTGTGTTGTGAGCACTTACTTGCCTAATAGAGTTTTCCAATAGCGTTCTCTTGCTTCTGTTTCCACCCGAGTTCTTAAGACATAGAGCAAAAGGGAGCTGTGTCATCCTGGCATTTTCTTATAATTTTTGAACTGCCTAAATCTGCTTGGATACTCTGCCTACTGTCAGTGGTCATTTCTTCTGCCTAAGAAGCAGCAGTTGCCTGAGGAAGTTCTGGGAGAAACTCATCCACAGGCAGTTGCTCAAGTTCACCTTTCTTAGCGCAGAAGCATAATAAAGGCTTCAAAAGCTATTTGGCTGTGTTGTTACAAATACAAGTGTGGCAACCCTTGGATATTAATAATTCATAGTTATAGATTGTGGACAGCACTATTGACTTGTATCAGGTAAAAGGATCAATGAATGCTAGAAAAAGAGTTGCTGAAATTGCTAGTTTAACTCTGAGACATAAAATTACAGCAGCAGCTATTACGCCTACTGAAAAACAATTTGGAGATAAGCAAACACAGTGAATAAAAGAAAAGTATTATTTAGGCCAGGAAGGTGGATCAGACAATTTTGGATTCTTCCACAACTGTTAACATGTCAGTATTTTGTGCCAGGACCATTGTGGGGCAGATAAATTTTGGGCTCAGCTATGCAATCTCCATTGGTTTGTGTCATATTCTTACTAAGACTCTGCACATTACGCTTCTGAGATCTTGAAAACTGTCTCCTCCAGATCAGCTGAAAGAGAGCAAATGTGGCTATGTGTAACACTTGCTTAGACTCCATCTTAAAACCATAACAAATTATTGTAGTACATACGTTTGTAAATGTATGCTTGCTATGTAAAGTTCAGTAGTGTCAGCTTTGGTCTCAGTTGGTCACTGATGGCTAGTATAACCTGGAAGAGCCTAAAAGAGGTTTAAGATAGGCTCTCCAGGTTGTGTGCATGCGCTGGGTTCTCTGCTGTGGTAAACCAACCCTGTACTCTAGCACCATGGGGATATGGTGCAACAAAATGCTTTTCCTCTTTTTCAGTTTGGACGTCACAGATTGAACCCAGAGAACCGAAGACTAGGGAGTCTTAGGAATGTTCTTTACCTTCTTCAACAGAGAGTGAGGTGAGCTTTCCTTTCTCCCGCTCCCCTCCCCCCCCCTGTGATATAGAAGACTTAAGTATTATTAATATGTTGAAAATGTTACTGGATCTAACTTACTCTTTTTGCCACCTTTAAACTTGGCATTTGGGTCGACCTGGTTCTTGTAATATACTGCAGAATAAGTACACAGAAGCAAATTTTCCTAAATATCTATACAGTAAGTGGCATCAAGGATACCAATTCATTCACCTCTCATCTTAAAAAGAAGCAAGGTTCTTGCACAGGAGACATAACTTTCTGCAGCATTTTCTCTTTAAAGTATTACTGAACAGCTGGCACTCAGGAGATCAAGAATGAATTTAAGGTTCTTACAGTTGTCATTAGTTTGTGTTATTGATTCTTCTTTGTAGTGTACTCACTTATGGAATATTATTCACACTTTGTTTTGTGGTTGGTTTCTTTTTCCTTCTTAGGCGTTTTGGATTGATGGGACTCTACAAAGGCCTTGAAGCAAAGCTCCTGCAGACAGTCCTTACTGCTGCTCTTATGTTTCTAGTGTATGAGAAACTGACTGCCGCGACCTTTGCAGTCATGGGATTGAAGCATTCACGCAGACAATGAAAAAGGAACCTATGCCAAAGATTATGGGGTCTAGAAAACATGCTCAATTTCTGAGACAAGGCTGGGTAACAAGGGCCCCTCACTTTATTTCTTTTTCTTTCAAGACACCTTCATTTCCATTATTTGGAGAAGTTTGGAATATGTTCTATAGGACCTGTTGCCATGAATTCAGGGATGGCCCATTCCCTTCTGTTCTGTGGACTCACTGTGTTAAGAAAAAAGAGACCTTATCTGTCTTTACCTTCTGTCAGCAATTGGTGGGGCTTGTTTCATGTTATTTTCCTTGACCTGTGTTTATGTCAGTTCATGTTTGGTTCATTAAAATAATTCATAAAGAACAATATTTTTTACATCCTTTTTTTTAACTTCAAGTAGGTTTGTGGCACAGAATAGTGGGATATTGCCCCAAATATCTGTTGGTGAGGTTTCTGAACTGCTAGAATGTATGTGACCAGTGAGTAGGCATGCTGCCTTCTTGAATCCACCTATTTTGAGTCTTGCACATTTTGAATGCAGATAGTGGCTAGATAGGAGGAACTGAGGGGCTGAGTACCTCAAGCTGCTTTATGTATTTCTATGTAACAAGCCCATTTTCTTGAAGTTCTATAACCCTATTCCTTGTGAGAATAGATGAATTCACTCATGCAGACAGGAAGAGCTACCCTATGCTTCAGAAGTGGTATGCCCTCTCAAATATGTTCTTCAGTTATTTATCCACTGATCATCTCAGACGCTTTCCTGACCATAAAGCATAAAGGTCATAGCTGCTGTTCCAGTTAATGTAAGTGTGTATGTTCTTTTTTGCATAGTTATGTTCAAAACTCCCAGGCCATAAAATCCAAATAAATCCTGCTGTGTCCAACAAGTTTGCAGTAGGGTTGTTCTGAAGAACAGTTTTATTTTTGAAGTATTGAGAAACTCCATGGTAGTTTAACAGCAAGAATGTCTGGGAGAAGAATTAAGTGCTGGAAAAAATATGTTACTGAATTGTTAAATAACACTCCTTTTTGGGTGTCAGTTGGGAGCCAACTCTAAGTATGGAACTGGAATGCAATTCTGCAGATAGTGCTGTCTTTTGAAGAAAAATAAAAACCTTCACGCTGACTGCTTGTTTTAAGAGTACTGGGAGTGTATGTATACAAGAAAAAAGCTCTTAATTCAACACTGGATGCTTTTCAGTCTGAATGGGATTTACATATGACAAGTAAGAATGAAAAAGCATAATGAGCTATAATTACACTTTGATAGATGACATGAAATTTAATGAAAGACTGTAGACCTCACCACTGGAAAAGAAACAATGACAATTCTGAGAATTCCAGTAAAAATATTCTTCTGACTGAAATGAGTTACCGTATGAAAAGATAGTCTGCTGTCTTTGTGGTTTTTTTAATAAGAAATTTGGATTCAGTAGCATGGCTCTTGATAAGCTACCTCATTTTGAAATTCCTCCTCTCAGAATCATTGTGGGGAAGCTGAGAGGCTGTTGGCTTTATGGAAATGCAAAGTGGTTCTGATGTCACTTTGGCTGAAATCTGCGTGGGTGCTAGAAGCTTTAGTTCAGCATCTCAGATTTTTCTTGTCTGTGGCATGAAGCAGCAATTCCTGCAAATGCAAATTTTTTTTTTCTGGTTATTGTACCCGCAAGAAGAAAGTAAATGATTGCTTGCTATCTAGCAAAAAAAATACTTGCATACCAGCCTGTGTTGCTTCAGAGGGCTAAAGTAGCATATCACTTATGCAAAAAAGCTGAATTCAGAAGAGCTGTGCAGAGAAGAGTGCTGCCCTCAGCCGTCTTACCGTTAAACCTGGAATAGGCAATTTGCACTAAACTCTTTACTTGGCTCTGCTGACCAGTTGTTATAATGGAACAGTTTCATAAAGGGATTAAAACAAAAACTGTTGGACCCAGGAGCATCTTCAGTCTCATTTTAATGCTAGACCTATTTAAAACGTTTTTTGTTTGTTTTTGCTACTGCTTTTTGCAGTATTGATTTAGACATTAGACTGAATTAACTGAAAGACTACCTGACGTCACATGATAGCCAAACTAGAGGTAGTTGAGGAATTGTGTAGTTGTTTTGTAAATCAGCAGGCAGAGGTTCATGTTGCAGGTGGTCCTTCTGCCTAAGTTTCCTCAGGCGTAGGTTGAACAGATGATGGCATTTCTGTCAGAATCACTAAAATTATTTCAGGCTTCAAAGGCATGTGCCAGTATGCTTTAAAAAGCCTAATTTATCAAAGCAAACTGTGAAAGGCAGTATTTCTAATCTTGGTATTAAAGTTGTCAGTCACCCATGGTAGATAAATACTGTCCATAAATAAAGCCAAAATGCAGTAATTATACTCTTTTAAAATATGTTCATGTAAATAATTATTTCCTCAGGTCCCCTTCACAAGCAAATGTATAGATTTGGGAGGTGTTGTGAAGACAGGATTCACCTAACCTGGCTCCACAGTAGGGTCACTTCCCTGGGGGGAAAAAAAAAAAAAATAGTAGGAGAGCTAATGCTGTATTTCCATGACAAGCAGCACAAAACATACAAGTTTTCTTTTAGACAAAAGTGGCTCCTGTTGGCATGTCTTTGGCATTTGAAGCTGGAGATCGACATGGAGACAGAGGGTGAGGTGATGTGGCACAAGAAGCTCTGTGCACAAGTGCTTCCAAGGAAAGCCTCAACTCTGGGATCGCAGGTGCCAGTGCGGTGCGTTTCCGCTGTCTGGCCAGTATGTAACTGCATGTTTCAGCCAAAAAATGGTGCCAATTCCATTCTAGAGAACCTAACAGAAAATATTTTTGTCTTGAAGCAAAAAACAGACCTCCTCCATATTTTTTTTTTTTAAATGCTACTTTTGAGGGAAGAAAGGAGAGATTATTTTGAAAGACAGCAGCAGAAAGGACCGTCTGTCTTAGCCAAGTTCCGTCATGGATGATTATATCTTTGGCTCAATTCAGGAGATTTAAATTTAATCCTGTCCTGTTCTTTCTCTTCAATGCCCTACAATGTGGCTTAAAGTAGGAAACCCCTATGGCACCTTAGAGATAGCAAAGCAAGTGTCTCCTCAAGGTACTTTTGATGTTTGGGATGAATTCTGCTCCTGTTTATATTCTAGATGACACCTGTCATGACTACAAATTGTTTGCCTGTTTACTAAGGCAGTATTTAACACATGATATCTTATTTTAATGTTATTGCCTAAGCCTGACATTAGAGGCTGAGAGCTGATGGGGTGCAATGTGTACTCTTTGTCTTGAATAACGTTGGCTTGCTGAATGCTGCTAAACAGCCGTGTCTGTTGCCAGAGCTGGTTGTACTTTGCTGGAAGAGTCACTCTATCGTGTGGTCTACCTTTCCTGGCTGCAATGAAGAAAGTTATTAAAACCTGAAAGCTGGCACATACCTTGTGTGGGAGGAGAAACAAGATTTACATCTAGCCTGTTCAGTGTGCTGCACTGCAAAGCTTCTCACATAGATTAATCTACTTGCGCAGATGCTGAGGAAGGAAAAGGGGAGTGCTGACCCTGGTCCTTGCTGGCCTGTTGTTGTAAAGGCAGGCAAACACCGTCCATTCAGAGAAGAAAAACAGGTGAGCCTTCAAGATAGAGATATTCCTGCGCAGGACTCTGGTGAAAAATGCAGTCATTGCCACTGTTGGTGGGGTTATTTTTCCATTGTGTGAAAATCCTTTCTCAACCGATGAGTGTGGGGCAGGAGCACAGAGCTGCGGGAGAGCGGGTGCTCTTCAGGAGGCCAGCAGTGCTTATGCCTGTTGTTGGGGTTTGTCTGTAATTTTTTTTTTTTTTTAAATCAGTATGATTTAAAACAGCACGTTAGATGGGGAGGCATGATCTTTAAATCAGTTGCTCAATCAAGAGAAGAGAGAATCAAGGGAAGTCCATCTCTTGCACAAACAAAGCTGTACACAGCGGCATGATCTCACAGGGCTTTTCATGCAGACTCACTGTAGACCCAGCGTAAAACTTCCCTAGTGCATAACATCAGGTTATAATCTACTTAATATTTATAGCTTATAGGTTTTGCTAGCACTAGATAAAATAGGCTAGCTTTAGGATTCAATGAATTACAGCTAAAGGGCTCATTTTGAACTGGTGCTATGCCATGCAGTAAGCTGCCCGCTGCAGAATTATTTTAACTTTTCTATTCCTTCAGTTTGTGTTTGAAAGGAACAGATTCCAGAACTTTCCGGAAAACAATAACTAAAAAGAGATCTGTCCACCTTTATTTGGCTAACAACAGTTGTCTCTGCTGCTCGTAGCAATGTAGTGTGTCTGTCAAAGCAGCTGGGAGGACAGCAGAGGCACATTAAGGTAGTGTAGTAAGGTAGTATCTGTGCCAAGATAGATTTATTTCTGCGTCCTCTGCAGTCGGGGTGGTACGAATGCAGTTACTGTGGCTGGGGCAGAGAGAAGAGCTGGAATCTGATGGTCCAGATCGGAAAGCTCAGCGAGACGAGAGTCTGCCCCCATAGCTAGCAGCGATGGAGACGTACAAGTGATAGCAGGAATCGTCTGTGGGAGGTTCCCAGCTGTACATCTCCAGCATGGTAACGGATCCAGACCTAACACTTGCGGAGTGAGGGCTGGCTCATGGTGGTGCTGTCGCAGCAGTAATGAACTACGCAGTTCACACACGCCCTCAGCCATATCGGTGGAGAGAGTCTTCATTTTTATAATCACCAGCTGAAAAACTGGATGTAAATTCTTTTGGAGCTGCAATGGTTTGAATGTTGTTTTTTTTTTCTTGCAGAATACCCCATTACTCAGTGCTTCTCATTTGCAGTGTTCCTTGCTGAGACTTTTCAAAGCAGCTGAAGAAGGTAGTAGGTGTGTCCACGTTGCTGGTATTTTTGTTTGGATTTTGGCTGTCAAAATTGCATTAAGGCATTGAGGAGGTCTCCCAACAGTGCCAGGTTGTAACCGAGTTGGAAGTTACTTAAAAGGCGCATGGTTGCTGGTCACATTGGGTGCCACACCTCAGAGGAGCAGATTTTGACATCAGGGAAATCCTCTTCACAATGTTGTATTTGTAGCTTTATCTCTAATGCCGAACACCCGCTGGATACACGTGTGCTGGGCTCGGGGGCATCTGCACAGCCTCAGCATGGTGGGATCAGCCCCAGTTTATCCACAGGGAAAGACATTTTTCTGACTTCACCCAGTGCTGAGCTCATGCTGGAAGAGTTGCGATCGTTAGCACTTGTCATCCAATTGTCGTCACAGTGCACGTTGGTCTTATTCTTAGTAACGGCTGATCTCTTCTGTATGCTTACATACAGATACGCAGGACATGGTTTGTTGTTTGTTTCCTGCCCCCCCCAGTAGGATTTATTTGGAATTAGAGACAAATGCCAATCAGGCTTTGGCAAGGCTTCACTGTGGCTTCCTTACTGAAAATTGTCACTTTACAATTCTTGGCTTGGCCTTTCTGATCTTAATTTGCAATGGACAGAAAATTTCAGCATGTCTGCGTGGATTAGAGACATGACAGGGCCCAATAAATGTCCAGTTATCTCAACTGAGTGACGGCACATTAAGAGGCCCAGAGTTGCTGTTTTGAAAGAAAAAAAGTCTCCCCCGTCCTGTTCTTAGGAAGTCTGTCATTCTTTCAATGTCCTTGAAGAGCTGTGGTGACTTACTGATGTGAGGGCTTTATGAAGTGCTGCCTTTCATGAATGCTGATGTGAGAAAACTAATTTGATGGATTTTTCTCATCATCTTTCCTTGTGCACATGTCCATGCAGTCCTAAACCTTGGAGTCACCCATTGCATACAAAATAAATGCCTTTCTTTCTTCTGAGCTATTTCTCCTAGGTTTGCCTTTTGATAGTGAATAAAAAAATACTTTGACACACCAGTTCTATAGTTTTGAGACTCCCCAGATTACAGCAGGCAAAGTATGAGGTTTTTGTAACTTTTTCATTAGAGAAGACAGCTCATTACCTGTTGCATTTTCACTCTTTCTATAGCATTTTGAAACATAAAAGTTGGAGACTTCATATGCTGCTTTCAAAATTCTGAAATTATTTATCAAGAATAAAACAGAATGTTCCAAGAAAACGGAAATATTATATTCAGTGTTAGAAGATAAAGTGGGAAAAATTTCTACTTTCCTCATAAGCAGGGGAGAGGGTAAAAACTGGAAGGAAGTAGTAATTCTTATTTACTCACTGCTTTTCTCTGGAGCCACATACAGCTGTATCTAATGCTGAAGGAGAAACATTAATGGAAGGATTTTTGTAACAGGATGGCACACTGGCCTGACCTTTGGGAAGGTGTATGTTTGACTGACCTTTTAAAAATGAGATCTGACTCTGGAGGCCTTGTAGGTCCTGTCTGCAAGACTTTAACTACTTCGATAGTGTACCACAGTCTTTCATAGCTGAGTCGAAAATGATATTTGTGAAGCTCAGCAACCTGATCACGCACCTTTTCTCCTTGAAGACTCCAGTTTATTCTTGCTGAGTTAGAGGGGGCTCAGTCTGGGGAACCGGAGGACAGTGTCTGTATTATTTCTGGTTTTGGTGCATTCTGTTTTTTCTGCATTTTTGGTGGTTTTTGGTGTGTGCCCAGCAGAGGCAGGAGAAGGGGCCGGGCGGCAGGTGGCCGGCGAGTCCCACTCCTCTGCCCGCAGCCAGGCAGGGCAGGGACTGAAGCAGAGGGACATCTGCATGATCCAAAAGAAATCAAATGACAGTATGAAGATTCTGAACCGGAGCCTTGAGCAAGGACACAAGAGGAGTTGGAGATGAGGATAAGCTCAGTGCCATTCTGTGTAGAAAAGCTGCTTCCCCTTGTGGGCACAGAGTCATGGAATGATTTAGGTTAGAAAAGACCTTTAAGATCATCAAGTCCAACTGTTAACCCAACACTGCCCACCACTAAACCATGTCACTAAGTGACACATCTACACATCTTTCAAACAACCCTCAGGGATGGTGACTCCACCGCTTCCCTGGGCAGCCTGTTCCAATGCATGGCAACCCTTTAGGTGAATAAACCTAAACCTTCCCTGGCGCATCTTGAGGCCATTTCCTCTTGTCCTATCACTTGTTACTTGGGAGAAGAGACCAATCCCCACCTATCTTGCAGGTAGCTGCAGAAAGGGATCAGGTTTCCCCTGAGCCTCCTTTTCTCCAGGCTAAACAACCCAGTTTCCTCAGCCACTCCTCCTAATGCTTGTGTTCTAGACCCTTCACCAGCTTCGCTGCCCTTCTTCAGACACTCTCCAGCACCTCAGTGTTTCTCTTACACTGCGGTGCCCGAAACAGAACACAGTGCTCAAGCTGTGGCCTCTCCAGTGCCAAGTACAGGGGCACGTCACTTCCCTACTCCTGCTGGACACACTATTCCTGATACAGACCAGGGTGCTGTTGGCCTTCTTGGCCACTTGGGCACACTGCTGGCTCATAGCATTGTAGTGAATCGAAACTCTAGATGAACAGAAGGCTTTGTTTTAATACAGGCAAAATTTTTTTTTTGATGCTGTGTCAGAATGCTAATGAAGTGAATGTGCTTCCCACTGCATTGAATGCTGCTGGGGAAAAAATGCTCTAGCTGAGTAAATGTATGTTTAATCAAGTGAGGGATTGTTTGGTGGGTAGAAAAAGAAATAGCTAAGTGGTGCGTTTCAGTGCAAGACATTTCAGAGGTGAGGGTGAAATCCATGGAGTTATATGGAATGGAAAAGTTAGGTTGAAAGAAGGAAAAATGTATAAAGTGATCGTGGTGAAAGGTTATGTCTGGATTCGCAAGGCCCCAGGAAAGTGGTGGGATGATATTTTTATATTGCTGCTGCCACCACCAAAACCTGCTAAGCCATTTCAGTGTGATCTTTATTTCACAGATTTGGCATGATTTTGCAAGGCAGAGTGAATTACTTGAGCTGGCAAAAGTAGAAGTGTGATTGTTTGCATTTTGGGCAGGTTTCTTACTACCACTTGGCTTAAAGAGATCACCAAATAATTTCCCAGTGCCACCAGCAGTCCTGATTTCAGTCTCTGCTTTCTGGTTGTACAGTTGAGTCCATTCTGACAAGCTGAGCTTGAGCCATCCTCCTTCTGCCCATCTACAACTTCACTGCAGCTCTCAGCCTGACTAAATATAGTCTTTTTCCCTAAAGAATTTGCTTTCTAGTTGCATTAGAAAGTCAGAGATGAGTGAAAGAAATTGGCCCAATAGCTGTGGAAACATGCATTTTCAGTTGTAAAAGCCCTTGTGCTTTCTGGGGTGGTTGTAGTCATGGACTTGCTTTGTCTGAGGCAACAAAGGAAGACTTGGAAATGTTGTGTTATAAAAAGTGACTCTTTGCAACAAGACCTGTGTCAGGCAGCCACCTCTCCAGTTCAGCCCCGTTACTTTCCAGAAGCTAGAAGGGTTTAGGTTAGCTGCCCCGGGGCAGTTATCTAGTATTGAATATGCCAAAAGAAATGTAGAGGAAAAAGTCAAAATCATCTATTAACTGGACAGCACAACAACCGTGAACTCCTTTATTCTGTCCTGAGAGGTGTGTGGTGCTGGTAGGCAAAGGAAGGGGAAAACAATGTAGCCTCATCCTGCCAAGGTACATCAGACAAGGACAGACGTGCTTGTTAAAAGGCTTCTTTGCAGCACTGCTCTACAAATGTAATTAATGTTAAAACCCCATTAATGAATCTTGACTGTCTCTTCCTAGCTGCTTGAGCAGCTAATGTGATGTATGCTATGGTGCCTGAGCATGAAGCTTGACTTTCTAATGCTATACAGAAAGACATCCAACTCCTTGGCAGGGGGTGGCAGCAGCAACATCTTGACAGGGCTTCCCCAGACCCTGCTTGGCCAGCTGCCCTCAAGAGCAGGGGCACCAGCCATGTCCAAAGGGCCGACTGTGGCCTGCCAGAGCAACTTCTCCTGCTTGGGGCTCCCTCCTGGCCCTTTTCCTTCCTACGCATCTCTCAGACACAGGATGGAAGAATTGTTCTGTACTGTTACCTCACTACAGCCCTCCTTGCTGAGGGACTCCCAAGCACCTTGGCTGCTATATAACCAGAACTGAAGCTGTGGCCTGTGGTGTAAGGATGGTGGGTGCCATTAAATGACTGGTGTCTGTGCAAGCTGGGCCATGTGGTAAGTGGTGCATGCGTTGCCCAACATCTAGCTGGCTTTACCGTGTGATACAGAACTGAGCGCTCGGCATATGGTGCAGTTTAGTCGATGTGAAGAAACCTTGAGTAGCTCCTCAAGAAAGTGTGTGGTTTGCCAAGCTCAACAGTGTGGGCTTTGCAATCCTCCAGCCATCTTAGCTGGCTTCATGTGTGACTTCCTATTAATTTTTCTATCCAGCTATTTTTGTAGCTTTTTTTACTCTGGTTCTGGTTCATTCTTGCTGCTTATCTTTGTAGATACATTTGCAGGCACATAATTTCCTAGTATCTTTGATTCTACCAACATTATCTGAATTTTCTTGTGTTGATTGTTCGGAACATCTAACGTAACATTCACTTTAGCTTCATCAAGTACATATAATGTTGTGTCTTCTGCAGTAAGTGATGGTACGTCATTGTTGTAACCCAGTTTTGGTGTTGGTTTACCTTTCCCAGGTGTCTCCTGCTGTGTAGAAAAGGAAATGTGCTTGATTTCACAGCAAAATGTAGTCTTTTGTCTGTCTTATGATCAGTAAAATGGACCTAGCATCTGACCATGCTCCCTGAGAGGAGAGGACTTTATAAAAATAATTTCCTTGTTCAGTGCTTTGGGCTCAATGCCATGTGAATGTGACCTGCTTTTAAGCTTGAAAAGTAAGCCAGTTCAGTACTGACTTTTGGAGCAATCACTGCTGAGAATACCTTCGGCTTGCAGAGACATAGTCAGATCAAGTTCAGAGCAGGTTACAGCAAACGAAGTCCTTCTCTGTCAACTTACAAGGCAGGTATGCTTTCATCACCCTGTCTACCCTGGTGGTACTATTAATAAAATGAAGCAGGAATTGTAGCTTGGGGCTCATTTACAATGCATTGGTCCGATCTAGATGCAGCTGCAGAAAGTCCCCTTGTCCACTGAGCATGTAGTGAGAGATGTGAACCCACCACCTCTCCTGTTCTTTCTAACCACAGGCAGAGGGGCTTAGTAAAGCCCAGCATTACCACCAGGCGAAGCTTTGAATAACCCAAGATGGCAGTTTAACATCTTTCTTCTCTTGGCCATGACACAGCATGTGGCTGGGGGAGTGTGCTGAGCCCTCTTAGCCGGTGAGGGACCTTTAGGAGTCTTCCTGAACCCCAACAACTCTGCCCAGAGATGTTGTAAGCCCAGGAATTCCCCCTGTGACGGCTGTTTTGATGAGCAAGGCCGAGCTGTTTGATGCAATCAGCTGCTTCTGGAGAGGAGTACACTGTTACAACTGGTCAGCACCATTACAACTAGTAATGATTTATTCCTGCTCTCTTGCAAGGAGTCTGATAAGCCAAAAATTGCAGGGACTATGAGAGCTGCCTTCTTCCTGGTCTTGCACTGATGTCCCTTGTACAATGCTGCATCTTGTGGTGAGTTTGTATTTTCTGTGTGTCGCTATGCAGTGATCACTACTATGGAATACAGGTAAAAACATGTAAGAAATGCAAGTATGGTTTGAACTTGATTATGATTCTTTTCAGTAGAGGAACCCCTGGAAAGGAGAGTTTGGCATGCTGGTCATGTGGAAGACATCAAAGATCTTCTTACTAGCTCTTTTACTGAGAAAACGTCTGGCAGGAATGAGGACAATTTCCATCGAGCCATTATTTAATAGTTCTGCTCTCTAATGTTGATCATTTAAAAAGATGCAAACAGAAGAGAAAGGAAGGGCCCCCTTTCCTCCTTCTGCTTTCACTGTACAAACTCCTTTTTGTTATGGTAATAGGTGGAAACCTTAAGCTTTAAACACTTTCCAGTGGAAAGCAAATGTCAAGCTCCTGGTTTAGTTTCCCATGTGTCACTTTGCTAGGATTGGTGCTAGGCAGAAAAGGAGGAAAAATTCTTTCCTTCTCAATGGCTGGAGCTTTTTATGCATAATAGGGATGTAATTTTTCTGATTGCTTTTCAGTCTTGGGATGTGAGGCTGGGGTGAGGGGGAGCCAAATGGCTGAACTAATTCTCCTCAGGGGAGAATTAGTAATTTTACAGAGAATGAGTAATCTTCCCCCTCATACTTTTTCATAGTGGACCCAAAAAAAAAAACCAAGGGGGGGGGTGGGGCTGGGAGCTAAAAATACTTAGACATGTTGTGGGTGGTCATCCTTATCTGGACTATCACAGCACTCAAGGGAGTTGCAGCATTGCAGATGGATCTTTCATAAGCCAAGAGGGATGGGTCAGGGGATGACTCTGGCCAGGAGTGCCCAGCAGTGGAGAGTCTCCTGCTGCTTTGCCCAGGGCAAGAGCACATGGCAAAGGATAGGAAATGAAAGACCCCGCGGTGTACAGCCAGCAGATGAGTTCACACTGGCTTCTGTGCGCCCACACCAGCAGCTGATAAACAGTTTTCATCTGCCCCCTTCCTGCACTGGCTTCGGATGTTTCATGTCCGACTTATGGGATGCATTTTCCCTTCCTCCCAGGCTTCCTGCTAAGCTGGGGCAGGGTGCCGCAGTAAAAGAAGGACATTGAGGTGCTGGAGCGGGTCCAGAGAAGCGCAATGAAGCTGGTGAGGGGTCTGGAAAACGCGTCTTATGAGGAGCACCTGAGGGAACTGGGATTGTTTGGCTTGGAGAAGAGGAGGCTGAGAGGAGACCTCATTGGTCTCTACAACTACCTAAAAGGAGAATGTAGTGAGGCTGGTACTGGTCTCTTCTCCCACGTAACTAATGAGAGGACAAGAGGTAATGGTTTCAAGTTGTGCCAGGGTGCCCAGGGAAGTGGTGGAGTCATGATCCCTGGAGGTGTTCAAAAAACGAGTAGATGTGGTGCTTTGAGACACGGTCTAGTGGTCAGGGAGATGTTGGGATGAAGGTTGGACTTGATGATCCTAGAGGTTTTTTCCAACCTTAATGATTCTAT
>JAVSBS010025223.1:7402-23743 GCA_033124195.1 Coracias cyanogaster | reverse complement strand
GAGGTTGTGGAGTCTCCTTCTCTGGAGACTTTCAAGACCCATCTGGATGCGTTCCTGTGTAACCTGCCCTGGATTCTATGGTCCTGCTTTGGCAGGGGGGTTGGACTCGATGATCTCCACAGGTCCCTTCCAGCCCCTAACATTCTATGATTCTATGATGTGAGGGACCGTCACATGCCCGGATGCCCACTGAAGGGTATTGCAAAGTATGTGCTGGTAAAATGCAACTGGCAAAACAAATCCTTTGGCAAAAGCCCTCTGTGCCTTTCCTTCCCCTGCACCTGGTGCATTAGCGTCCCCTCACCTACAGCAGCTTTGTGATCAGCCTCGAAGAGCAGTATATTGGAGTAATGTGGGACCAATAGGGGCTCCAATGTTTCCACCAAAGACCACTTCTCATGAAGACTGTCAAGACATCCATCCCTTCACACTTGGAGGAACCACCAGCATTGCTGGCCATGCTTGCACCTGAGAGCTGCAGCAATGTGACACAGTAAAACCAAAGGGAATGGGCCCAAAGCCACATAACATTTCACAGACCAAAACCAGCTTGTCTGCTCCCCCACACGTCTGGGAATGCAACGTCCCCGTGTGCTCATGCTGAGGTAAGAGAAAACCTGCTGTATGGGTGGGCATGGGGGCACCGTCTGCTTGAGGAGTCCCACCCCAACCAGACTGCGTGGTGCAGGGCAGACAGGACCCAGTGCCAGACCAGGGCATGTCGCCTATGCCATGCCTACACAACTCTGATGATGGTTGTGGAGAACCAGGTGTAGGTGGATGCTGGGAGCTGTTAGGAAGCTGTGATAAGGGAGGATCCTATGTGAGCATCCTTCCCTTCCTGCCCTGCTCCCGGCGGACTTTCCACCTGCCTCGTGCCTGCTCAGTCACCTCCCATTCCCCACTCCTCTGGGCTTGACAGCCTCCGGCCTCTTGCCCACAGCATTTCTCGCTGGCTCCCTCAGAGCCCTGGGTGAGTTTGCTGGCCCTTCCAGAGGTGACAGCCAAGCCAAGGGGCACCAGTTATTTTCAGGTTTGGAATCTGACACCACAGATGTGTATGTCCACCAGTGGCCTTGGCAAGCACAGAGGGGTTACAGGTGCAAACAGATGAACTCCTTCTTCCAGGCTCTGAAGTTAATGGACAGGTGCCCTGCTCTCTTTTAGCTGTTCTTAATAAGAAAAGCCCATCTACCCATCCTAGCAATCATTTGGTGCTCCTGGCATTTCACACCCATATAGCTTTACTTCCTCCTGCCTCCATCCCAATCGACCCTTCCACTAATTCTGATTTGTGTCAAAATATTAATCTCTCAAGCAATCAGCAGCTTCATCCCCTTAGCACACCAGCAGCCCTGCAGCCAGCCAGAGGGATGTGCTTGGACTGCAGGGACCAGTGGCTGGGATTGCTGCTCTCCTGTTTGTCCTGTTCATTCTGCCTCTGTTTTCCCACTCCCTCTCTCATTTTCTCTCCCTCAGTTAATTTTGTGTCAATTCAACTCTTGTTGACAGGAACTGAGGCTGCAGTTTTAGCAGGACCCACTAGTGCTGGCAGGGAAACATGCTGATCTTTTCTCCTGCTGGTTTTTCCCTTTTCCCTCTTCTTGGATAAATTTGCCCCCAAATACCAACATAGCAGCAACAGTAAAACCCATCTTTTTGGTGACAGCTCACAGTTCCTGTCATCTTCTGCCCCACAGTGGCTGCTGGGACCTGTCAATACTTCAGCACATGCAAATTCAATCAGGAAGAGATTTTCAGGAGAGGCATTCAGCAGTGCCAGTGGACTTGGGAACAGGGAGCTGCACGTGGGCTCTGGCTGCAGTCTCAGCCCCAGGATGGTGGTGATGTGGAGGTCAGGACCAAGCTGTGGTGCTGGAGCTGTGCTTGTATGCAGGGTTTCTGCTGCAGCTGAAGGGACTCCTGTCTTTGCCTCATGCTTTAGAGCACCAACCATGCCTGCCCCCCCTGTTGGGATCCATTCCTGCTTTCGGAAGGGAGTACTGTCACCTTGATTTCTCCATGGGTGGTTAAGAGTTTCCCAAAGTCCCTGATTATTTCTCTCCTTCTGATGATCCTGTACCAGGTGCATCCCTGGGGCACCATGGTGAGTGCTGAAGTCACATCTCACAAGCTCCCTCCCTTCTCCCTCCTGTCTAAAGCTTTCAAGAGAGCTGTGCACATCTCCCCATTCATCATTCCCTGGATACTGGGAGGGGGCTGAGGACACATGGGGATGTCCATGTAAGTGGGATGAGGTGTGGCACCTATGTTCCTGACACCACGGGAGTGGAGTGCTGACCTAAACAGCTCGGGCTGCTGGTGCAACCATCGCAAAGGTGGTTGGTGTGAAAGCTGGAGGTGTGAGGATGAAATTGTGCATGCTCAAATGCAGGGCTGGGGTGGCCGAGGTGCTCCAGGAGCTGAGCTGCTGCTCCTCAGCATCCCTGCCTGCACCCTCGGCCAGGCCCCTGCTGCTCTGGCAGCAGCTACGGGCTGGGTCACCAGAGGTGAGCTGCTGGCTAAGAGCAGTTTCACTTCTCTTCTGCTGTACTGGGGCAGTGGCCACGGGACAGCCAGAGCTCCTCAGATCATCTAGACAATAGCAGAGCCAGTCTGTCAGGCTTTTAAATTTTATTTATTGGTAATCTTAGCCATCACTATTTAGATGGTGATGTCACCATCACTGATGAAGTTGAATAGTTTAAATCTTTTTAACAATAAAAGTGAAGCTTATTTTCCACAGAATTTCTCTTTTGTTCTTTGCTTAAATAGTCTTGCTTAAAATGTCCTTTGGCTGTTATTAATTACATCCACAGTTTACTAAACAACTTAATCTGTGGAAATTAGAGTTTGCAGGGAGGGCCAAGATCTAGTACATCCGAGAGCAATATTCCTGTCTCTTTTAGGCATAATTAATTTGCATTGATTCTTACAGCTGCATGAAAACAATGTGAGCTGTACAGCAGAGGATGAAAATACACACCAGTGAAGCCAAGCAAATCAACTGCTGCAGGCTTTGCCCTTCTCCTGCCTCCTGGGAAGGGCTTGGTGGCAAGGCTCACAAATGTAGGTGTGTGCAGAAGGACATAATAATTGTCCTCTGTATTTTAAAAGCACACTGTCACCACAGCATTAGATACTGTCACTGGCCATTAGGAAGGGGCTACGTTGCTATTTCTGCTCTCAAGATGCTCTGCTTTGTGTATTCACTTTCAATGCATTGAAGAGTCCTTCACATTGATCTGTGAGCAATCAAACAATCTGACTAGCCCCCAAAGCAGGGACAAACTCATAATTTTATTAAGGAGATCTATTTAAAGGGAAAGGTGGTTGTTCACCTCTCTGAAAACACTGCTTTTTCAAAACAAGTGTATCAGATCTCCCCTAGCACAGCGTGTGAGGCTGCTGCAAGGGTGTTACTATTTAAGGTTAGATTTGCAACCGAGGTTGCAATTTTGGCTACCTCAAAGGAGGGGAATCAGCACCCCAGCTTCTCTGGGGTTTAGAAATCAGCATGTTATCCTGCAGAGCTGCTGACACTGTGCCAGGGGAGTCCCCATCTTTATATTCTCTCTCACAGCCAACATGTTTCTGGTGTTTACTTATGAGCAAAGCTGCCTATTGGGGTTTTCAGCCCTTGGTCACTGGCAGAGGTCAATGAGGTAGTAGTGGATGCAGCAAGCATGTAGCTGGCATGGGTGCTGTTGAAGGGGCCCTTGTGGTTTCTCAGTGGCTTTACTTCATCTGCATCAGGTGAAGGGAAACAGCCCAGCAGGTACAAGCACATACCCGGGGCTTTCAGGACATTCATCTATTTAAGCTTGTTTGCTTCCTGTTTTTACCTACTGATCATACCTCAGAATGAGCTAAATAGGATATTGGCTTTGTGATATGTGAAAGGAGAAGGTCACCATGAAGGTTTTTCCCTTGAAATATCTTGCTGCCCTCAAAGACAAATGGTGTAGGTGGGTTTGGGGTGCTGGTGGCAGCCGCTGCTCAAAGCATCCACCCAACAGCACACAGAGCTGTGGTGCTCTGCCAGGGCCAGTGTCATCAGGTACTGCTGGGGATGTGGGTAGCTGATGCTCTCCAAAGCCACCCACAGTCAGGTGAAGACGAACTTGCCCTCAGCCTCTCTTCTCTTCCTATAAGGACTTGGCTGGTGCAGGCCAGCAGGCTTCCCTGCCAAGCCTGATCCCATTTATTACACCATGCAGGACTGCCGACAGCAGCTGGTTGACATGACAACTGCATTTCCCAGAACTGGAAATAGTGTTTCCTGTTGCCTGTCTTTCATTCCTGTAACCCAAGGGTAGGCTTTTGCTCTGTTTTTGTTTTATTTTCCACTTGAGGAAGAAATAAACCATTTCTTAGCTTTCTGGTTGGAGCAAAGTGGCTGAGTCAGGACCAAAACCACCTCCAGGCACCTGCTCAGCGTGAAAGTGGGGAGTGGGCAGCACAAGGTAGCTGCAGAACATCTCCTCAGTTCCTTCCACTCCTAAATTCACCTTCTTATGTGCTTCAGACAGGACTTTGCACAGTCAGTGGACATCCCTGCTCTTAGGCTCCCTGTCTTTTGGCAGTTTTTCCTTGACCTCTTAGGCCCAGAACACTGCGTAGCTGCAGCCACTGACTGTAGCTGGTCAGCCCTGTGAACACTGCTTCCAACTAGCCTTCTGGAGTCCTCTCCTCCCTTTGAGCCCTTATGCATCTCAATTTTTGCAATAAAACCCCTTTGTCTCCCTGACAGACCATGAGCTTTGCCCAGTCTGCAGAGTGGTGCAGGGCTGGCACCTTGGGGACCCTCTGGCCTCTTGGGAAGTCTCTGTCTGCAGCAGCCAGAGCCTTGGCCAACGGGGATATTTGATGGCTTTGCAGGCAACCAAATTTCAGTCTGCTTCTTTTGGAGGGGCCTTAGCCCCACCAGCTCTTACACATCCTGGCCACGTGCGCCACAGGGCATACCAAATGCTAGTGTGGGAGATGCCATGAGGGAGCTGCACCATCTGTGGGAACTCTCCTTGCGGGCAGTCTCTTAGCTGTACAGGGTACCACTTATGGCTGGAGGAGGCAAGGCACGATGGCCAAACCATTGCAATCACATCTGTTTGCCCCCTGGAGAAACTTCAGGCTGAGATGAATGGCTTCAGACCATAGAGGGACACAGGCAAGGGGCTGGAGAGAAGTTGTATCTTTTATAACATTAACTCACAGTGTTTCGGGGAAAAAGGGCAAACAAGCTCTCAGATTTCTGACCCCAGGGCTGCAGACAGCAATGTTTGTCCTGCAGCACATGAGAAATCCCCCAAACATCCCAGGGAACTTCTTTGGCAAGTCTTGGGGAGCTCTCAGCATCAGCCACCTTTCCCTGGTTGTTCACTCCCCACTTCAAGCTGTCCCAGCATTTGTGTGGTCAAGCAGCTCATGACATCCTGCCTCCCAGATTTCACCTGGTTTATTTTGCTTTCAGTGTCCCCTGCTCAGGTGCTCAATGTCACCTGGCCAGCAGTCAGGCAGGGCCAGAGAAGGGGCCATGCCAGGATGGGAGTAAGTGGGGCCGCCCTCACCCTGGTGTAATCCTCACTGAAGCCTTTAATGAGCCAGTTCAGGGAGCAGATCTGAAAAAAAAAAAAAAAAGCTTTTCTGTTTGTTCTTTTAAAGCTCTACTTATTTTATATTTTTCTAAAATCTACCTACTTAGACTGGTTCTCCATGGGATCAGACGGCAATATTGCCATTGGTGGCACAAAGGTGGTCAGCAGGGTGGCTTCTCTCAGTGGCAGAACTCTCTTGTCAAGAGGGAGAGGCTGGGGAACCATAATGCTGGGTGGAAAGCTAGTTCATGAAGGAAACGCTAATATCTTCATCACCAATTTTAGACCAATGGACAGCAGCAGCGTCAGGCCTCCACAGCTTTGTTTTCCCCTGCTCTCATCCAACAGAAACAGACTAGCAAATGCAATACCTTGAGTGGTGCTAATGTAATAAAACATGCGAGTCCTCAAATGCAGGGGACACAGGATGGGGAGGACAGCTAACAACAGCCTGGAGGTGTTTTCCTGGTCAGAAGTGAGCTTAGGTCTGAAGCAGTGCTTCTCCCCTTCCCAAACAAGTGACTGGGATCTGTTCTTCCTGGGTTTTGCTTGATGCAATCATGCCTAGAGAAGTCAGAAATGGCTGAGGCCATAGGGACTTCATTAGGGCCTCCTGGAGAGGTTCCCTCTCAAACAAGGCATGTAGGCAAGGGCCAGCTGAGTCATGGCTGTGGGAGAGGCTGCAGCCAGCAGATAAAAGGTCTGCATCACCAGGAGCTGTCAGAATGAGTGTCAAATTAAGTGTAAGAGAGACATGATTTGCTTAAGGCTCAATTTACTGTTCCTTTTCACCACAAAAGCTCACACTCATGCTTCTACTGTGCCCCGTGCTTGTTAACTAATCTCTGACTCTCACTGGCTATTTAGCAGCAGTATCTGCCTGGACTGCAGCCCCGTCCATGTGTGGCAGCTCTATCAAGGCTGTGGTTGAAGCAAGTGGTGAACTTCAACAGGACAACCATGTGCAACAACCTACTTCACCAACTGAGGAAGCAGAGCTCAGGCTGCAGAAGGCTCTGAAGCAGGGGTAGCCATCAGCTATGGTGGCAGTGGGAAGCCCAAAAGCCATTTAAGAGGAAGCTGAACTGCACATAGAATTGAGGTCCATGTCTGTGATTTGAGGGAGAGGTTTTATTAGGGTGTAACGCTGCAGGTGCCATCCACTTCTGGGAGTTTTTGTATTTGCAAAGCAAATTTACCAGTGAACTCCTGTGCACTGGCTGCTTCCCTATTGCTCTTAGGAACTTCACCTTTCACCACTTCTTTCTGCTGGTTGCTCATCAGTCCCCTCAGTTGCACACAGAGCTCCGGGTGGTCTTGATGAACTCATTTCCCCTCCCTCGGACTTCCCCTAAATGTTGCTGCAGCTGGTGGCTCTCACAACTGCTCCTTCTTTATCACCAGAAGCTTTCAAGAGAATGAGCTTGTTAAGACCTGAATTTCTGACACAGAGGAAAAATTTGAAGGTGAAGAAGGGCACTTTAACAGCCACTTTCATTTATCATTGAAAAGTGAAAAAAGCAAGGGCGGAAAGGCACCCCTCTTCTTTTTCTTCCACGTGAAGAATATCTCTGAACACAGGAACAGAGCTGGTTGGTGGCACAAAGCTGGGTAACCATGCAAGTCGGTTTCTTTTGGCTTTTCCACCTCAGATGGTCATCTGGATGGCCTGTGGGCATTTGTCTGAGGTTTCCAGCCCTGAGCAGGCTTCAGGATGTCTGGAAACACCAGTACAGCCACAGACTGTATGGTGCCTGGTGCCCACCTTCTCTTCTGGGGTAAGGCAGGCAGGACCAGGGGGACCCTGTGCTCATACATCCAGGCAGGACTAGTCATGCTCATGGCTGGCCATCTGAACCCTGAGGACTGCATTTTCTTGAAGGGCTTTTTGTGGCATCACTCATTTAAAAAGATCTAGCCCTCTTCTCCTACCATACTGTTTTTTTAGCCTGAATCAGTTCCCTGATAAAGTTCAACACTTGTCTCTGTAACCCATCGTGCTGGTGCTGCAGAGGTGGCAATGTGTGGAGTGCAGCTAAAGGAAGGAATAGTTTGAGATGTAAGGGGAAAGCAATGACTTCATGAGTATCTGCATTGCAAGCAAAGACCTTGAATGAGGAGATGATGGTCTCAGACTTCTATGTGGAGATGTACTGCACAGGCTATAGAAATAAAGGCACAGAGCTGGATGTTTTTCTCCTGAGGACTCTTTTTGCCAAGACCTTCCCCAACACCTGTTTGGGTGGCTCTGCTGCTGGGGACATCTTCCTGTAAAGTGAGGTGCTGTAGCTCATGCTGCTGGGTCACGGAACCCTGCCCATAGCAAATCCAACATACAAATAAGCATGGACTGAGGCAGCCTGACCTCGCTGACATCTGTGTTTTCCCTCTTGATACCACTAATGAAACAGCTCTTGAGCTGGCAGATATAAGAACACTTTGCCTATTTTGGACAGTGCCCGATTTTCTCAAGATATGTCCAAATGGAAAGAAAAGACATGCAGCCATGTTTGTTCCTGCTGATTCTGACCAAGGCTTTGTCCAGCCACTTCCACAGTCACATTTTCAGTGACAAGCACAAATCCCATTGTTGATTAAACAGTGTTACAGACCCATTCCTAGCAGCAATAAGAAAGGTGGGTACTCAGAGAGGATGTAGTTGTTCTTCCTCCACTCCACAAGCCATCCTTCAGGATATCCTCTGCCCTTTTACATCGCTGGCTCTGCCACAAAACAAAAAGGATAGTTAAATATGACAGCTTCCTGAAGGTATGTGTGGCTCCTCCAGCAACTCACCTAGCTATAAAACTGCTGACCTGGCAAGACGAACAAGGCTAGATCTCATTAGGAGAGGCACAGGGAGGAATAGTAATAGCTGAGTTTATCTGACCCTTCCTCTCAGCAAGTCTTGTTTAAAGTCTTAAAGACATTGACCAGTGGCGCAGGCAGAAAGTTTCTATGCTGGATGTCTGTCTGTGGGCTGTGTTGTCTCAGAAAAATTTCAGCTAAAACTACTCAGACATTTCTTCAAATCTGACTAAGGGAAACAAACTTTGTTAATGTAAGAAGAAAACCACATCCTCTTTCATTGAGATTTTTTAACACAGTCCCACCCTGAAGCAGGGAATTCAGATGTGAGGCCACTCTGTCTACTACCCTCTGCTTGATGCCTGTTGAGATTATAAGCCTTTAAAGAAAAATACAGAGCATCACTGTCTTGGTTCCTCATCTCCCTAAGCACAGGCTGGCAATGTCCCTATAGCATGTGCCATACTTGGATGGAGCAGATCTTTCCTGGCAATTGTTCCTCCCAGCTGTAGGATACTGTTACGTTACTGGTGTTATTTTGCCTGTTGTATATATTATTGCAATTATTACATAGTCTAATAATCATAATAACATTGAGAGAGCCTGTCCCTGGCACATTCTGGGCTCCCAGTATTTGTGTCCAAGCGTAGGAGCTGTGTGTGTGTTAGTAGAGGGGATAGAGGGGTTAAAACAAAAATCAGGAGGAGTGGGGGAAAAAATCAGTGGCAGAAATTTGAGGAGAAGGGGGTAATAAACAGAATCCAAAAAGAGGGAAGAATGTGGCTTAGGAGGGAGAGGACAGTGCAGGACTCAGTGGCAAAACAAGAGGGAGGATTTAAACCCATCTCCAGGTTCTTTGCCAGTTGTCGGGGCACTGTAGTTCATCTCCCCACTCTGTGTCTGCTGAAGGAATCCAGAGCCTTCTCCAGCATATCAGCAGCGCTGTCACCCCGGGGGCTGCTGCATGGAGCCGAGAAAAAGCAGAGCACTGCCGGAACAGTATGTCTCGCCAGCTGCCAGGGCTGCGGGCTCTGGCCCGGGGCCAGGCAGGGAGCCTCTCTTGAAAACTACGCCCAAGCATCGCTTTGAGCACTGATTTCTGCTGTCTCGGTTGGGATGGCAAGCACCAGGCCTGCAGGCTTTGTCTGAAGAAAGACTGCAGTCACTTGTGCATGCTGGTAGCTCCTGGGCCTCATATGTCCGTCTTGTGAAACACGCCAAGGATTTTCGCCGATGGAAAAAAAAAGGCACATGGTTTGGCAGACAGTTACCTCTGCAAACACACATGAATTAAAACATCCTGAGAGTGCTGCCCTTGAAACAAAAAGCCTGAAAGCTCAAAAAAAGAGGAGAACGGAGAGTACGGCAATGGCAGCATGTCCCTATTACCTGCCTCCTCCGTGTGAGCAACACTGTCCCGCCTCAGTCCGAAGCCCCGCAGAAAGGCGAGCGCTGAGCCAGGTGCCTTCGGTGCAGGAACCGGGGGAGCGGGAAGGAGCAGAGTGATGGCTCTGCACAGCCTGGGCCTGCCGGGGCCAGGCACAGTCGGGTGGTGCAGGGACTTGCTGCCTGGCACTGCGCCGTGCCCTTTTAAAATTGTCATCCTGCCTTCCAGCAGGAACCCCAGGCTTTTTCATCGAAGCATAAACACGGAGCAAGGAGCACTCATTGATTGCACTTTTGTTTGGTTTAAGACCCATAGTTTAAAACTTCCATGTGTTGCTTTCACGGGTGCCTCTGCAGCCCAGTAACTGGTATGTGACAGAGAGAAACAAGCAACAGAGCACTTTAGCATGATCTAACAGCAGAGTTATTTGATCTGGGGTTTGGCATGTACTGAAAATACCAGCAGTTAACATACTGCGAACACAGCGCAGCAGCTCTTTGCCTCCCTGCTCATGCATGAGTCGATGCTTCACGAAGCTGAAGACGATGCTCTCCTTTGCAGCATCTGTCCTGCTGATCCAGCGACCAGCCTTGTGTTACACGCTCATCCACCAAGGTGCAGCCATCCATATACAGATAATTCAAGCCTTCATTTTAAAAAATCTTCATTGGAAAATAGAAAAAGTCCTCCTGGGAAGCTCAACTTTGATTTCTGGTTTTGACCATTAACCTGACTTTATATTTCCATGCCTTTAAACATTTGGTTTAGCTTCTGCTACAATTTTCTAATACAGTGCATAAATTTAAAGGCTGTTTCTGTTCTCATCTGAAGTTTTAACATTTCCTCCACTTGGACTGAACATGCTTTATCATATCTTCTAAACCCCAGGGACACTTCAGTGAAGAGAGAGCACTGTCAATGTGAAAAGCAGTGATATTTTCTCAGTTTCAGACCCCTCATCTGTGCCAGACTCTTAGCCAGATCTTAGCCAGACCCTTTTTTTCTCTATGCTTAAGGCTCACCAGGGAAAGGAGGACACCAAAAAAAGATAAAAAGAGGATCAATTCTGTAATAAGAAGACAAATCACTCCTGTCCAATTTATTTGTCTCCATAACTGGAAGAAGTACTTTTTATAGGTTTTTTATTTTAGACACGGAAAATTATGATGTGTCTGTCCTTTATGTGCAATGCCCAACAGAAGATTGTGCCATTCACTATATGCGTCATTTACTATGTGTGCCAGGTTTCTGTTCAAGTTTAATTTACTGCTTCTGAGGGGTTTCAGCTACTCCCTTTCGGGTATTATTCAAATCAAGCAGAGATTATTGTTGGCTCTTTCCATTTTAGGCAGCCACCATCACCACAGTTTTTTGAGGGGCTCCCATATAAAAAACCATAATAAGAGTGAAGCTCACAGAGAATTCAATGTAGCATCTGGTACTTTTCCTCTTTTCAAAATAACTACTTGGAGGAAAGGGTTTGTTTGGTATCTTAGGCTTTGTACAGTTACTTATTTTAGGTTGCTTTATTTAGTTTATATTTTCGTTCCTTGTACTGAGCCAAAATTTTCCTTTTCTCAAATTCACTTGAGTCCTCCTGGTTATCACACTAGTACCACGGTAACCACTTCTCCTTCCTTGATTGTTTATATTCTCCAAAGTTCCATGAATTATTATTACCGTTCTCTTCTATATATATAGTTGTCATCCAATCAAATTAATACATCTGATTTGTTTAAACATTTTAAAGCATGGATTCACCAGGGAAAATTAAACACCCTTTTGAAGTCTTTCTTGACTCCAGGCACCCACATACAATACTTGATATTCCCTTTTAATCTTTGGCTTGCTATCTACCTCCTGGCAAAAGTGCAGTCAGTCCCTGCCAGTCCTGGGCCACTGACCTGACAGAGAGATCCAGTGGCTACTCTTGTGACCCACCAAGTACATGGGGGGATTAGCCAGCGTGGTGCACAGCACAGCTCAGAATGATGTGTACAATCAGGTGCAAGAGCAGACAAGGACCAAAGAGCATGTGTATCTGCAACAGCAAATGATACCGTGACCAGCAGATAGAGAAGACCAGACATACAACAATCGCAATTTGTGTGGTTCACTTTACCCTCAGCTGGGCAACTTGCTGGACAGCTGGGGCAGAAGAGAATCTTTCGGCTTATCTGCATACAGGCAGCACTATGTGAAGAGTCAAGGGTCACTACAGGACACAGCCAGAGTAGAGACAGCAAATGCCACAACCTGTGGCACCATCAGGGCCAGGATGAACCTGTTATGGAACCGAACCAGGGTAATGCTGATAAGGATGTGCCCACAGGAGGCAAATGATCAAGTCAGCAACATCTTAGGGAGAGGATTGTTGAACAGTGGCTAAACATCAGTCTATGGACACACAGGTGCTGGAGAACTGCTGACATCTGTGGCAGGGGGAGTGAACATAGGGTCTCCCAGTGTGTCAGACCCTACTGCCCATACACTGAGAGATCCCAAAGATGAACTGCTATGGAAAGATTGAAGACATCTGGAACATAGTGGCACCATTGAAGGTTAGATTTCTTCACTACAGAAGAAATGGCAATAGAGATGCAGACAATGTCCAGGAGATTGATGATACTCAAGATACAATATTGGAGAATATTAACCTAAGAGATGTTCTGAAGAGTGGGTTGCTGTGAAAAAAAGAAACAGTCACAAAATACAGATTTAACTTTTTTTTTTCTTATGTTTGGGACAGAATTGAGTAGTGGAAAAAATGTGCCAGTCAGTATACCTCTACCTACGTTTGTTGCACTGTGTTTTTCTGCCTATGAAGGTGGCCTGGAAGCAGTCTTTGAAATTCCAACTCATACCTTTACTAACACACCCCAGCAGTAACAAACATACTGAAAAAAAATACCCCTGCAGGCTCCTATCTTATCTTATCTATCCTATCCTATCCCTGCAGGATACTATCCTATCTATGACAGAAACCAGCAGAAGATTCCTCCCAGAAAAGTTCAAGAGAAGAACAGGATAATTTGGCCACACAAGAAGTTATTTCTAGTCATGAGCTTTCTGAGGTTGCTCTATGCCCTGAAGCTAGTGGGATTTTATACCTCAAACATGAAAGAGAGAATAAAAAGTAACAACCTCTGGTTATCCTCTTTTTCCCTCTCTAATCCTATTCAAGACTTAAGCTGACTTTTGTTCTCAATGATGGCCTGCAAAATTATCACAAATAATATTATTGTGTAGCAAATACATTTCCTGTACATAGTTAACATTATTCTGGAATAAACACATCTCCTACTACCCACTTTAAAATGTGTCACCTTTCAGGTTCACTGAGTCCTCATTCAGTACAGGAGCAAGCAGCACCCAAAAGAGCACCTTCGGAGTTGTCAGTATTTTCTGCTTTTCTGTTATGCTCCCTTTTCTGAACGTCTCCCTGTAAACTAAATTACTACAGGGGGTTTCAGCATAGCAGTGTCTCTCTCCCTTTAATCATATCTGTTGTTCAATTCCCAACCTACCCCCTTTCTCCAGTATCCAGTTTTTTGAAACCAGATCCCCCAGATATTTCAGGCAAAGCCACCTCCTGACATTACATACTGGCACCACCCACATTTCTGGAGAAATCAGCTCTGCAGAAAGCGCTTTATCATCAGGCCCTTTAACCAGACGGTTAACACTGACAAATGGCTCCCTGCGAGGAGTTGGCAGCCAAGATGCTGAGCAGTCCCCGGCGCTAACCAACTGCCCACAGGCGCTTCTCTGGTTTATGTGGCCTCCATCAGGAGAGCCCTGGCCAGAAGCCCGTCACTCTTGCTACATTGCCAGCAGTGGAAGAGCCTTTGGTGTTTGCTGGGCAACTCTGCCACACAAGGACATCTTTCTTTGGGAGCAAATTTGTCTGCTCAGTTTCAATGTTATGCTCCAGCAGGGGAAAGGGAAAGCAGTTCCACTTGAATTTCATTCCTGCTTCCTTTGTTTGTGCCTCTTTTTTATTCTGGGATGCTCATTCCTGGATCAGTTATTTTGTAGGAACATCAGGCCTGTCTGAGAGAGGCTGCTGCTGTGTTCCCCAGACAGCATTAAGCACTCATTGTTTTTTTCCATTCATTTGATCCCTCTTTTCTCAGACATAAATCACAATACTCTCATTTCCCTCCAGAGCTTTCCCCTCCACCACTTTTAATATATATTGTAAATCACATTTTAAAATGTTTATGGTCACAATTGTAAATCGTTATTAAGGCTGGAAGGCTGAATGGTACGTTAACAAGCCCTACCCAGACTAGGGAGCATTTTGGAAATACCAGGCGTGGCAGCTGGTGTGAGGTAAACAGATAAAGGTAAACTGAGAAAAGGATAAAAAGATAAACTGCAGAAAAACCTGCAGTCAGGTTGGTGGATATCAGCATGATCTGCCATTGTGCCCCAACATTTCCTTGTGGACCATTCTTGTCTGGGCACTGCCAAATTCCTGCTTCAGGCACTGTTTAATACACTGAAACTCTGTGGAGGTGATAGGTAAGATTAAAATGCCAAAAAAACACTTTCCCAGTGGATGGTGATTATTTTCCTCTACTAATTTCTGCCTTTGACCTCTGTTTGCTTTGAAGCCTGTGGGGTCATGGCAGCGTCCAGTTTTACTGACCCTCTTGGACATTCTTGGACAGCACAGTCTCCGTCTAGCACCTCTTCCAGAGAGTGGGACCCCACAGTGCAACTCCCCCGAGCTCTGAAAATAGTGATGAACTTTCCCAGCCTCTGCATGTGTTCCTTGGAGCTGCAGCCCTGCTGGATGAGTCAGCTCTTTTGAGATGATATCACAGCTGAAACCAGACCCAGGCTTTGCAAAGAGAAATCCAAAGATCTTCTTGTACTCACTTGCTCCACGGGAAACCTCTAAACAAAGTCAAGATGTGAGTGTCACACATTTCCTCTCCCCATGCTGATTACTCACCTCTCTGGGGAGCCCTGGGGTTGTGTGGGGATCAAATCTCCTCTTTTCAAATCCTCCAGCTGCACCTTCTCTAGTAATGAAAGAAAGCTGGAGAACCCAACTCCTTCAAGAGCAGACTTTGGAGTCAGAATGGCAGCTGGGAAATAATACAGTCCTGATGAGGATATGCTAAACCAGAGTGGGTTTCAGCACGCTTTTATTCTTCACAGCAAGCTGCTGGAAGAGAAGGCTCCATCCAAAAATCTGATCTTGCACCCAAAACCCCGTCCCAGCTTCCTCAACTGTTTGATTCTCACAAGCTCTTGCACTCCATGTGCCTCTGTGAAAGAGATAAAGTATAGTGACTGCTGCAAATGCAACTGTAGGCATAGAACCATGGGGATGTAAAACTGGATGCAGAACTCTTCTCCAGTTAGTCACACAATTTGTATCACTGGGATATTACTGACGCAGTCTCCATCTTTCAATTCATCCATCATGATTCACTCTGAACACTGAATAGCAGGATAACAAGACTGGCCCTTTAAATTTAATGGTCTTTTCTGAAAATTATCTGCTTTGCAGTCTTGCTTAAAAATAAAAGACTACCAAAAGGGCACTCTGTGTGTATGGAAGTTGCCTCAGATGTTTCCACAATGCTTTGAAGTCCAGTGGAAAGAAATCTGTTGCCAGGTAAGTAAAGTCAGCGTGGAAGTATTTACTCTTGCCCCTTACTGGGACATGAGCAGCTTTGCACTGTTCTGAACACAGATGTTGAAACACCTTCCTTGGCTCTTGAAGTGAGCAAATAACTTGTCAGGAGGGTAGCTATGATGTCTTACTTCCAAAGGCAGGAAACACTCACTCTTTACCCTGTAATGCTCTTATTCCTGTTTGGCTGATAGTTGTGCCTGTTTTCCATATGCAGTTTTTTAATCAAATCGCTGTAATTTAGCTGTCACTTCACAAGTGGCAGAGACTGTAGAGTCCTCCTCTCTGTTCTCCGAACCTCCTACTTTCTATTACAAGTCATTGCATTGCATCTCTACAACTACCTGAAAGGAGGTTGTAGAGAGGTGGGTGTTGGTCTCTTCTCCTAGTGATAGGATGAGAGGAAATAGCCTCAAGTTGTGCCAAGGGAGGTTCAGATTGGATATTAGGAAAAATTTCTTTACTGAAAGAGTGGTTAGACATTGGAACAGGCTGCCCAGGGAAGTGGTGGAGCCACCATCCCTGGAGGTGTTAAAAAATGTGTAGATATGGTACTTCAGTACACGGTCTAGTGGTCATGGTAGTGTTGGGTTCACAGTTGGACTTGATGTTCTTAGAATTATTTTCCAACCTTAATGATTCTATGATCTGTAGATCCCAAATATCTTGCAGTGGAAGGCTGGAGTCACAAGACCAGGTAAATAAGAATTTTGCCCAAGACCACAATATGACAGTGGAAGGAATAAGCCTCCAAAGCATATTTCCTAAAGCCTTTCCTAGTGCCTTATTCATTCAATATGCAGATGGATAGATCAATACCCAAAGCTGTGATATAAAATGGAGTTACAAAGGTAGTATTTGCAACATCTGAAAAACATTTCCCCTCAATCTGTATG
>JAVSBS010025222.1:40747-56463 GCA_033124195.1 Coracias cyanogaster | reverse complement strand
TTGCCTTTGAATTTCAGATATGCGCATTAACACCATGTTTCTCTGAGTAGCTGTTGTATTGCTTTCCATTCCTCTGCTGCTGAAAGTGGTTTTCCTCGCTGCTGCTGGTTATCGTGATTCCAATCTTTGAGCCATTCCTGCACTGTATTGTGATCACTCAGGAGTCTGTGTATTTGTATACTCAGGGCCACTGATGCTCCTGAGCATGTTTCAAGGTGGCTCCAAAGTCCATTAAGTTTGCAAACTGATGGCTGCCTCTTGCCCTTTTGCAGGTGGCAGCCTCTCCTGTGGAGAGGCTCCAAGAAGCTTGGAGCTCCTGCTGTGATTTTACAGGATTGATCAGTAAACAAACTCCATTAGTTATTTTCAGCATATAACTCATTATATGCTGAGGCATTTTACAGACAGAGGAGTTCAGTCTTCCTCATGTTTTTTGACTAGTCAGTTCAAGTTGGGAAAGATAAAGATTACCCATTGCCCGTTACTTAGTACTGCTTTGAGAATTTTTCCTCTAATCAATACATCATCAATGCAGCGGAAAAAATTCTCTAGAGATATGTTGCTTTAAAATTTTGTGGATGATGCCATGGCAGATAGTAGGGCTGTGTTTCCACCCCTTGCAACAGCCAGTTCCAGACATACGGCACACATTCCAGGTGTGGAGGCAATTGGGGTCTTGCTCCTTCATCCTGAGGGATTAAAAATAAAGCATTTGCAACATCAGTAGTAACATACCATGTGTATTTTTTGTCTATTCAAACTGAGGCACCCTTCCACTGGAGGTAGATGTCTCTTGCCCCCACTTACTCTGTGAATAACTACTCATTCATCACTGCTACATGGGAGCAATGAGGTGCATTGAGCACCAGAATCCATTACAGCATGATATAGATGGGGCCAAGTGGTGCCTGGCCAACTTACCGAGACAGCCCAATGAATTTGGTTATCTGTAGCTGCTGCCAAGTCATCAGCAGCCACCTCCCACTTCTGCCTTCCCCCCAGTGCAGTGAATTCAGATGGATTGTCAGAACAGTATGTGGTCCACAGGTTGGACCAGGAGAAGGCAGTGGTTGAACTAAGCTCCAACTCTGCCCCATTCTCACAACTCCTCAGCTAGCAGTGCTGCATCTCTGAAGGGCCTTCCATACAACTGGGTCATACTCTCACTTTTTCCATTCAGGAGCATCCATAAGTTCCAACATCTATGCAGTATTCCCATTCTTTCCAGGCATTTCCCCCCAAGTTTTACCATAGTGATAGAATCTTGGTATTATCCCTGGCCTTGCTGTTAAACCTATGGCATGCTCCCTCCGGCACAGTACATACTAAGTTGTTCTTTGGTCAACAGGTGTCCCACCATGTTATCAGCCCCTGCTACCTAGACCCTGCAAGTTCTTCCCAATACAGTGAAACAGTGTTCCAGCTTGCGTGTCTTGCCCTTTGCCTGTCTGTATCTTACCGGCTGCTGCAGGAGGTGTCTGTGCCACCGTGCAAAAGCACATAGTAGCAGCAACAGCTCTGAGTCAGCTTTTCAGCAGACGCGGGATGAATACTGCAAAATCTAGTGTTTGGAATGTTGCTTGGTATCATAAAAAACAAACTTTAGTTTGCTTTTTCTTAAAAGAAAAAAAAAGTCTTACTTTCTCTATATGCTTGCAAATTCTACTCTGGGAAAGATCTCCCTGCCTGCTGCAGGGAAGCACATGTTTCACTTGTTGAAAATAAAAAATACTGCAGTGATACTCATTAGAAAAACCTTTTAAACTGGTTTGGTCTCTGCATTTGATGTGACTGAGGAGCTCAGAAGAATAGGATCCAGAAGATTTTCTATGAAGAATTCAAAAAAGTCATAAGACAAATTCCTGTGACAGTTCAAGAACTTAGCTCTTCATGGCATAAGGCCTGTTTACAATAGTTTTTCTAAATACAGAACAGTTCCTTTAAAATACATAATTAACACATCAAATGCAGGAATCATTCTAACATTTTGGGAAAAATATAATTTTAAAAGAAAATATTTACATTTTACATAAAGTGTCATTACACAACATCATTGGCTGTAGAACAAATGTTTCCTTTATACAGATTTCAGTCACCTGTGAAGAGTACACATACTGTAAACATCTAAAAAATGGCATCTTTAACTCTACTTGTAAAAGGAAAACTTCCTGACTGAGGTGACTGTTAATTAACTGCAGATGTTAATTCCCCTCTACTTTCCTCATAGCTTGAGTCTTATAAAACTCCTGTTGGATCTCTCATTTCTTCAACATTTTTCACAAGAAATGGTATTCGTTTCTTGCTATGTGCAAAGTATCCACCAGGCTCATTTCATTTTGAGACAGAGTTTTATCCTAGGTAAAATCAAACTTTGTTTTTAAGATAGCAGTTGTTCTTTCATTAGGTGAATGTTATGACTCACTATACAAGTTAATCTTCCCGTGAAATAGAAGTTCTTTTTTATTAAAGAGCCTTAAATTTCATTGGTAAAAATCAGATTTCTATTTTTAAAGTGTCTTTCTGTGCTTTTTTTGCTTAACCACAGAAAATACTGCTTGAATCTGTTTGTGAAGAAGTCCAATATTCTGAAGGAAAAATAAACATGAAAAAAATTTTAAACTCTCATATTTCAAGGACAGCCAGTTCTGCAAGTCTGCTTATACTTTGCAATATTGGTAGTATTACTGGTTTTATTACTGCTACAAAAAACACTACACTCTAAACCTTTTCTGTCTGGAAAAAATGGAGTTATGGTGTTTAGACTTATATTTTATCACCACTTGTTTGTTCCCGGTGATTTGGAGGAAAATACTGAACCTGTGTGAAGAGGGAAGGGGATAGTGGTGATAGTAGTAGCGTGATGTGGTGAATTAAAAATAAGTGAGGCAGATGTGTTGCGTAGGATACAGTTTTTATTAGAGCTGATGCTATTGTTGGACAAAACAGACAGCTCTGGAGTCACACAAATCCTCGTTAAATTTAGAAACAAGAAATTTCAGGATAAGGTTTGGGGGAAGGGTTTGGGGAAGCCTATGTGGAAAGGTTTTGGATGTTTTTCTATATTACTATCTTTATCTTTTGATCTACTGTTTCTTCCCTTGCCTCCAGCTATCCATTCCTGTCTGTATTCTCCCTCTTAGACTCCAGAAGTCTCTGCCTGCCTCTGTTTCTCAGTACATCCTGGATGCCAGACATCTTGCGATTGAATCCCAAATTCAGTAGTTACTTCACAAGCTATTCCTTGCTCTCTCCCTCCCCAAATGTTGTGATTTTACAAACATCATTTCTTCAGATCAGAGCTGTCCTGCTTGTCTTAGCCAGCAAGTCTGCAATCTGATTTATGACATTCCCTCCCCATTCCCCTTCTCACAAAAACTTCCAGCTTTCCCTTTTGTTATTTTGGCCTTCTGTAAAGGCCAGATCTTTACTGTGCTAACTAAGCAGAGATGTGGACCTTTTTTTCCCTGAAACTTCAGGCAAGAGCTGTGACTCTGAAGCTTCTGGCTGTAGCAAGCTGATAGCTTCCCTGCACCCAGACCTCCCCAACTCTGTCTCCTCCTTCCCCTGCCCTGCCCACCCACTGCTGCTTCTACCCCTTTCCCTTGGGTGTTGCCATTTTGTCTTTGTCACTGTATCCACTGCCAGTCTTGTATCCAGGCACAGCTCCTTGCTTCTTGCAATTCTTACCTGTCCTGAGGACATTTTTTTCATCCACTCCTATTGCTTTCCTGTGGTTTTCTACAAAATGAGTAAATTTATAGTGGAGACTAGAGTCTGGTATGTGTAATGGCTGCCTGCTAGTGATAACACTGGAATATAAAATCCAATTTGCTTTAGCAGGTGATACAGAATCAGAGTGAAGATGGTGAAACTATTTCTTAAGGTGGACATGGAGAAATCTTGAGAACAGTTTTTGTCTGCATATAGCAGAATAGAAATACTTGAACAAGATGCACATAAATTAGAAATGCTTACAGTCTCACTGTGAATGTGTTCCAGATGTTTTGCTGATCACATGAACACATTGAAACTACTAAGAATGTAGCTGTGGTATGAAAAGGAAGATTGATCTTGTTCTTCAAGTAACAATAATGAAGGATAGGAAGTTAGAAAAAAAGCAACCAAGCAAACCAACCTTTTTAAAGTAAGAAAAAAAAAAAATAAAACCTCATCTGACAAAATCTTTGCCACATTTCTGGCTTCCCACATATCTGTGACTGCCACTTAGTTAGATTCTAGCTGATCTATTCAGTTTTGTATCTGTCTGGTTTGAGCAACTAAAACTTTGACCTGGGTGCATGCAGTATCTCTGCATGCATGACTGTCCTTCAGAAATACGTTTTTAGGTAGTAATTTTGCATACACAATATGAGTTAGTTGAAGTATAGGAACGAGCTTTCTGAAGTGTTCCACATCGCCCAGAGAAGCAGGCTGCTGTCACATCACACATCCTGTGGCTGAAGCTATTCTGCGCGTTTCCAAACCACTGCTGGTGTGGTGCAATGAAGCAGAAGCTGTGAAATCCTGGCTCCCTGAATTGTCACCTAATGCAACTCTGTCTCAATTAATCCCTTAATAGTAAATACCTGTAGGAAGAAAAGTGTCACTGCTGCTACTGACACACGTCAATCTTTTCAGTTTGAGCAAAACAATAGGTTTTGTTTTAAAATGAGTTGACTAGTACCAGAACTGATTCAATCTTGGAGCAGTGGGTTAAAATACAGGTTGAATAATTGCAAACCACTGTGCTGGGTCTGATTTCCTCTACCCCACCTTCCCCACAGGAAACCCTCACTGTAAAACCCAAAGTCTTCCTCTTCTTTCTTTTAGCAAAAGCTGTAGTAGCTATTTTTAAGTATGCAGGTTGGAAAGACTGAAGAATCTTTTTAACCATAGCTGAACAAACCACAATGAAAAAGAGTCTAGAAAAGCAAAGTCAATTTTACTGTTCAGTTAATGTTTCTCAATAGATTATAAATTTTATTTGGATTTTGTTATTAGTGTGCAAACTGTGTTGCACTGGTAAAACTTCTGGTGAGGAACATAAAAGAAAGAGGCTGTAAAATGAATTGTCAGCTTGTAAGTATCAGCAGCTATAAAACAGTCCTGCTTACTACAAGCCATCAGTTTGGTGTACTACTGCAAAAATAAGAGTATTCTTGACCTTGTTCTGTGTGCAATGTGAGTGTATATTTCAACTGAATTTTATTTTAAAGAAAGAATTTCTAAATGGAAGGCCAAGTTCCATTTACTTGTTCATCACAAGTTATAATTTAAGTACTTTTTCCTTCATCAGAGCAAGGCTCATTCTAACTGTTGAGGTTTAGGAGCTTTTACTTCACTGGCTGCCAGATCACAAATTGTGGTTTCTTAATACTTCCTTCTTCCCTCTGCTGAAATCACACCATATTCATCTACTGCAGACCTCCATAACCTTTTTGCAGCTGATCCTTGCTGTCACATTTTCCTTTTCCTCTGAGCCCCCTCTGGGAGGGCTCTTTCTGCTGCCCCTCCCTGCCTCAATCCAAGAGGCTGCCAGAGGTGCAAAGTATGAGCAAATTACGTTGCAGACAGAACAAAATGCTGGTGTTTCCTGACCATTTGGTGGGGAGGGGAGCCTCCCCTATCATCTTCTCCCCTATCACCTTTATCATCTCCTCTATCATCTTTGGAAGTTTTCAGGCCAGGTTGGATGGGGCCTTGAGCAACCAGGTCTAGTGGGAGGTGTCCCTGCCTGTGGCAAGGGGGTTAGAACTAGATGAACTTTAAAGTCCCTTCCAACCCAAACCATTCTATGGTTCTATGGTTCTATCTTACAGACTTTATTGCCGTGTAAAATGCTTTACAGAACTGGGGTGAGCAGAAAAAGCACACAACTCTTGAATTTGTGGGTCAAGAGATCACACAAGTGCCTGAAAACACTTCTCCCTTTCTCCACATGGGGCTGGGCAGGGTACTGAATTGGACAGATGCAGATAGGGATTTCCAGTGTAAAGAGAAGAGAATGTAACTATCTGAATAGAAGCGTAGATAAACTTCTGGCAACAAAATAGCATTAGGTTATATGGTGTGAGTTGTAGTTACTTTCAGGGGAACCAATAATTTTATTAATTTACATAATACTGAAGAGTTTGCAACCCGCTGGGATAAAATGGTGGTTTAAAATTGAAGATTAATCTTTCGATTCACTGCCATTGTAGTCTTTCCAGTGTATTTAACTGTTAGTTCTTGGTGCTGGTTGCAATTTGGGTTGTTATGCCAGTGAGGCTTAATGTTAATCAACCTGTTCATGAAGGTCTGAACACAGAGTGTTCAAAGGGCCTTGAACACACGCCCCTACCCAACCCCACCATCTCCTCTGGTGTCCATCTTAGTGCCATCAGTGTGTATATTGCTCCACAGTTTTCAAAGTATAGTTTTGACTGCTTGTGGTGTGCCCATTGTTCTGAAGCACATGCTTCAGAGCAAGATGTTTCACAGATGTCAGTCAACTGTGGAAAGCTTCTTGCCAAGAACTCCTGAAGCTATTACTAGATGTAAGTGCACAAATCCTCAAGAAGTAACAAGATTCCTTGTCTCTGGAAGATGAAAAGGTGCTGACATACTGACTTCGACCTTTGGAGAGTATTACAAAAATTTGCAACTGGCTCTTGCTGACTGAGGAGTGAGGCTAGGACACAAAATAAAGAATTACAAGAATAAATATTTATTCAGGCACATAAGGTGTCCTAGCCAAATTGGGGCACCCCTAAATGTGGTTTTACACAGGGCTCTTGTAGCCTTCAAGCATTTAGACACAACAGGGTTTGACTAGTCACTAACACCCACACTACTGATTACTAACCATAGTAAAACTTTGCAAAGCACCTATATTTCTGCAGCATTCTTACTGCTTGTCTATTGATAGAGACATCCTTGGAGTCAGCCTCACTACAGTTACTTACCTATGATGCCAGCTGACATCAGGAGAGTTTCAAAGAGGTGTTAGAGGGGCTAGGATGCTGGCATCTTGGTTGTCCAGGAGTATCTTTTATCCTTCATGGACAGCTCTGAGCTTCCAAGACATAAAGGTCCTTATTTACAGGGGCAAGCTGTCCTTTGATTTCTTTTACTTAAGCATGTGCAATACCAAAGTCTCCAGTAAAATTCCACTACCTCGCTACATGGCAATGTATAATGTGAACTAATATATATTACCAAAGTTAATACACTTTCATACTGTGAAGACTACTGATTGATATAATAATGAAGGGAACTTTCACAACAAAGAGTAAATGTGAGCCTTGTAGTAAGAACGCACCTGGTTGTGGAAATACAGGCTATATGAGTAGTAGCTGTAAGGCTTGTCAGCTTTATGAAAGCTTAAAGTCCTGTCTCTTAAGCAGCCTAAACTTTGAAGCTGTAGACTGTAAGCAGCACGTACTTAAAGGATTTTGGTTTCTTAGGCTTATAAAAAATTAACTATGGACATTTATTATGCTAAGACAGAATTTCAAAAGTGGCTGAGTGCAAAGTAGGTGCACAGTGCCTACTTGATCTTGGTGAGATTTGAGAACAACGTTTCCTAAGACTGCTTCAGAGCACAAGCTTCTCAAGAGGCAGTGGTGGAGAGCAGAGGTATCCTGGCCCTTCGTGCCTGCTGTGTGAACCTCCCTGGGGAAACGGTGATAGTGCTGCTACTTGAGACCTGGGAAGAGGGGTAGGGGTACTCCTTGCCTGCCTCAGGGGCAGAAGGACAAGGCTGGTTTCCGCAGGTGCTCTGTTGACAAAAGAGAAAGCAGTGGTAGCAGTGGCCCCAGGGGCGGCTTTGCTGACGTCAAGTATCTTCATGCTTAGTGAAAAGTTTAGGGCTGTGGTTTAGGGCTGCTATGAGGAAAAGTACCAAGAACTCAAGACCAGTTACTTAGAAGGTTGAAAATTCCAGTGTGCCCAGCACTTGCAGGTTCAAGGACCAATATGCAGGCTTTAAATAACGTAAGGCCAGGCAACATTTAATCAAACACCTGCAGCCTTCATCAAGGGTATGCTGCACATGAATGCAGAGAAATCTATGCTTCTGTCTGCCACTTGTATTTTTGCCTTGGTCCCTGAATTTACTTGAAAGGAAACTTAGTATTTGTTTGCTAGAAAATACTTCATTAAAACACTCACTAATTTTAGTAATGCAGTTATGCTTGTACTTAGGCCAAGTACTTAGGTGATATAGCAATAGGTATAGTATATGACATTTGCAGTCTTGAGGCATGATCGAGCCTTCCTGAAGGTAAGAAGAAGGTAAGAAGAAATGAGCAAAAATCAAATAAACGTGTTCCAATATCTGTTTATTTGTTGCCATCTGGATTCAGGGCCTTTATTATATTTTGCAAAAACCTTTTCCTCTCTTTGTGTTTCCAATCCCAGTTCCCCCAAAACTTAATCATGTCATTTCTTGATGCGGGCGCCATGCTTCTGTCACCCAAATGTTCATCTAACAGCTTTTGTTAGTGTAGCTTAGGTTTCCACTTAAAAAACTTCATTAGACAGATGAATGTTTTTCAGTTCTCATCTGCAAAAAGAATTGCGGAGGGACAGAGTCATCTATTTATTTGTAGTTATATGAGTTTTGTAAGCACACGAAATTTAGTCCAGTGACTAGAATAGGCCCAAGTCCCAGAACCACAGGGTGCTGGGGCTGGAAGACACCTCCCAGACCCCTCCCTGACTCCGTCAGGGCCAGCCACTGAAGGTTGCCCAGGACCACAGTCAGCTGGGTTTTGAATATTTTGCATTTGTAGGGGGGTACTCTGCAAGACACAACCGTCCCTGAAGCACAGAAAATACTTCCGGCTCTTTCCAGGCTGCTGTTAGTGACAGTTCTTTGGAAGCACTTTTAAGCTTAAGGAGGAGATCTGGAACCAGTAGCCTTGCCCTTGATGTTTGATGTTGGTTTGCCACCAAGGGTTGTAACCAGAAGAGAATCACCAAGCGTCCAAACCATTGCTCAGAGGGAAAGTGGTCGCATTGGTTATGGATGTGCAGAACTACAAACTGTAAGAAAACAACCCAACTGGTAGACAATTCATCACTGGGCAGATTGTTATTATGATGCCAAATATTTGCTTTTACCTTCACTACTTGATTGCAGGGACTCACAGGAGTTCTTAGACCTTTTGTAACTATTCTGTAGTTCTCTTTTACTGCTTCTTGTTTCTGGATAAGCAGCTCAGCATTTGGCAGTACTGTTGCCATCATGTTAATTCTCCAGCTTCACGGTTGACTTGGTTCTTCTGTATGCTTTCTGCTGATTTAGAGCTATTCATTCTATGCTCTTATTCCTATATCAAATCCTCCCTGGAAAACTCTGCTTGTAGGTAATGCTTAGAGCCTCACTGTATACTTTCTACAGTGAAAAGGGGCAACAAAAGTTTCCTAGAGCATGAGAAACTTTTAAGACATACAAAATTCCCCAAACTGTGCTTCAAAATATGGGGTTTTCTTCATTGGTCAATGGCTTATTTTACCATGTTCTGTTAAAAAATCCTCCCATGACTACAGTTATTTAAATAGCCTTGAGTCAAAATGTGACCTTGTATTCTTTTTAAAAATACAAAATTGTCATTTTGGGGTGGAATGAATAGTTAGCAAATCAAACACTAAAATAAATCACAGATTAATCTAAAAACTATTTTCTAGCAGTCAGATCAGAAAAAGATTAGGCCACATAATTGCCTAACCTTTTCTATTCTCTATTTTGCTGCAAATAAAGTAAGTTTTCAGGAAGTAGCTTTTGGATAACTGTGCAAAATTTAAATATGAAAGTTATTAGGGTAGTCTTATGCATCTTTTTGAAGAGGAAATAAATATTTTTATTGGTTGCAGCAAAGGTTTAGCTGACTTTACTCCCAACAGATACATTAGTGAACACTCCAGATGTGCAGAATGGAGACACTCCCCAGATGTAAAAAATTAGCCTTGGTTTTTGGCTGATTTACAGTTGTTATTTGTGTTTGAGCCATATTTATTTTAGGTAGGAAGGGGATTCATTCTTCTAAACAGAACTTTCTGCAAAGCTTTTTGTTTTCTCTTGCTCTGCAGAGAAATTAAACTTGAAAAGCATCATTAATAGGTAGGTACTTGTAGGAGGAACAGGATTGGAAACCAACTGTGTGAGACTTAATTTCATGAGGCTCCAGGCAGGGCTAATTATACACTGCTGCTTGGCAGTGGGAGTAAACATCCCATCTGCATGGCCTGATGCAGAGGGATCTTGCCTGCAAACCTCTGCCCTGGCTGAGAGGAGGAGTGGAGTTTTAACTACGTTCTTCTACTCACAGCGAGTGGTTTTCATGTTCCAAGTTCTCCATCTAAAACCTTAGAAAGGCAGTTCTTACAGCAAGGTATGGAGAACCAAGTCACCTTTCTCCCAGGTTTTTTGTGATAAAATTGCTCTTCTTGGTTTTGCCTGCTTAGGACATGTTGGAAAATAATTATCAGAAGGAGAGCTGAGCAGTAGAAGTATTTTACTATAGATAACTAATGCTGGTGGGGCAAAACCTGGATGGAAACCAACTGCAGGAAAGCTTAAAAAGCAATTGTAAGGGATGTGATGGCTTTGTGCCGATCTTGAAAATGTTTCATGAAAAAGTTTCAATATATTTGCTTCCCTGTATTTTCTGTAGCTTCTGTTATGGTTAGATGTGGGTATTTCTACTCTTCATGTTTTCACTCCCCCAAGGGGAGAGTGCACAAGCCACAGGACTATAAAATCCAGTTTCCTTGCTGGACTTTGGATAAGCTGCTTTTCACCTGATTGCCCAAGAGTTTATATCGTTGTGGCCACCAGCATCCTTACTCCTTAAGAGGGCTGTGAAGCCTTATGTAAACTCTACAGAGATGAGAGGCCTCTTTGAACACAAGATTTTTGCACGTCATGAAAATGAGGATAGACCAAAATTGGTCAATCGCTGACTGTAGGAAATTTAACAAGAGCAATACTGCATCTGGGATGGGAATATCCTGGGTATACAACAAAGCAGGGGACAAGAGGCTGGAGAGAATCCCCATGGAAAGAGATCTGGGGGCTTGGGTTGATGGCAAGTTGAACAAGAGTCAGCAGCTAAAGGGGCCAACTGTGTTCTGGGGTGCATCAAACAGTATAGCTAGCTGGCTGAAGGAGGTGATTGTCCCACTCCACACCACACCAGTACAGCGTCACCTTGAGTACTATCTGCAGGTTTGGGCACATCCTTATATTTAAGGACATCAAATGATTGGAGTCGATGATCTTAAGGGTCTTTTCCAACCTGACTGATTTTGTGATTCTGTGAAACTATTACAGTGTGTCCAGAGGAGGGCAATAAAGATAGTGAAAGGCCTCGAGGGCAAGACTTATGAAGAGTAGCTGAGGTCACTTGGTTTGTTCAGCTTGGAGAAGACTGAGGGGTGGCCTCATCACCATCTACAACTTTGTCAAAGCGGGCAGCAGAGGGAGAGGTGCTGATCTCTCTCTCTGGTGATCTGTGATAGGACACAAGGAAATGGAATGAAGCTGTGTCAGGGGAAGTTCAGATTGGACATTAGGAGAAAGTTCTTCACTGACAGGGTAGTCTTAGTAGAGAGTGGTAGTCCTGTGAGGAGCAGGAAGTTGAACTCCCTGAGCCTTATGTGTCCCTTCCAACTTGAAATATTCTATGATTGTATGGTGGTAAGTGAGTTGGCCACTGATAAGCGGTAACATCTAGCACTGGGACCGAGACAAGCTGACCGCTGTTACTTGGTCCATAGGCCTACAACTGGAAGACCAGCCGCAGAATGCAGGCTCTGTTGCACCCTGTGGTGCACAGGGTGCTAGGGAGGGAGGAAGGAAGGAAGGGAGGGAGCAAGGGAGGGAGGGAGGGAGGAGAGCACCAACATTTTTAGAAAAACAGAATTCAGACAGTCTCTTTCTCAAGTCAGAAAGTTATGTTCGTGGTGATTCATCACAAGTCTCCTTTTTTAGTGTGTTGACATACACGTGACTAATGAAGGAACTTTCCAAAGCTCATATTGGCTTCTGCTGTGGAATGTACATATGACTAATCTCATAACATAGCAGTAAGTATCTGAGAGTGGTGATGAGTCTTTGCAAAGGACTTCTATTTGCATAGTTGCTTGTCCCTCTTGAGTACCCTCTAGCACATCAGCTTTTCAAAAGCTTATGTTTGCTCTTTTGTTTTACCTGCTGCTTTTCCTCCCTCTGACACAAAAGATGCAGGTTACTGGGGACAGCTTACTGAAGATCTGCCTCTTGAGATCCTGTTATTTGAGCTATGGACATGGAAGCAAAATAGTGTAGACACTTCTGAAATGCTCTTGAATCTGCTTATGTCCCTAGGGACCAGAAATACCTGCTATATTTTGCTTTATATGCAATCTGCTTTATATGCAATTATCTGCTTAGACTAAGAAAATGCCCATAAGCTCAGTTACTCTGGGTGCTCCTTGAACCTGTAGGGAATGTAGCATATTCTTGCTGACTTTTTCTTGGATACTGATACTACCTTTATTGTAGTTCTGTAGCTTTGTCTCTGTTGTCTGATTGTTTCCTCCTTGGAACCAGCTGAATCCCTGGTATGGAGCCTCTCTTAGGCTAAGAAATGGAACTTCTGGTTTAGTTGGACCCACTCATACTAAAAGCTGAGTGAGTACAGTTATGAAAGCAAGTGCTTTAAAGACATATGTAGGTTTGTCATGAACAGTGGAGAAACACCCAGTCTTTGCTAGGGAAGTAGACTGCCAGCACTCAGGAGCGCACATTATTGTAAAAAGTTTCATAAGCTAGGTTTTGACATTTTCTGCTATTTTATTGAGATAAAATAGTTTGAAGAGTCTGACATCTTGCTGCATGCTTGGAAAACAGACCTGTGGTTGCAGAATATTGAATAATTCCAGTCAATATAGAATGATTTTTTTTAAATTTTATTAACACTCAAATTTGTTTATTGCTCTCTGAAAACATTTCATATGTGAGATTGGCAGTCAGCAGTTTCATCCTAAATTATTTATCTGTAAAGATCATGTGTGAAAACAATCCCTTGAAATAGCAATGTCGCTGAGCACACACTCTTTACATTGGTTTTCTCCTTTTGAGGGAAACCACTGCAGCTGGAGCAGCTGGAACCATTCAGAGTTCTCAGACTAAGTTTCTTGGTGGCAGTGGGAGACTCTTCATAAAGCCTCTTTTCTGCTCCAGGTAAAACTTAAGATGCACCAAAATATAATGTTGAGTACATGTGCTTGTTTTTTACCTCCACCACTCCTAAAAAGAAATAATGCTCCTGAAACATACTCACCAATGTAATATTCATTGACTTGGTTACAAAGCTTTAACCTTAAGACAGATGGTGTTAACAAGTGGTGGTGGTCCATCCTCTGGTTGCTACTCTGGTAGAGTGTTTTGAGGACCATGCATCTTCAACAGATCCTTCTGCCTGCCTTCTTAGAATTAGACTAGCAAATATCTGATTGGATCTCGTCTTAGGCATTCCTCCCTGGAGGACTGTAGACTGAGAGCTGTGTGTACTTCAGAAAACAAACAAACCAAACTTCAAGTTTGAGGAATGACTATGCAAGTATCTGTTTACATTTCTCTTGAGTGTTTTGACCTTTTTTGCTTGTTAATATGGAGATCTCTTGCTGTAGTCTAAACAAAGGGGTGGGGTAACTTCAGAGGTAACTGAGATTTGTGTCTTAGCAACTGCTCATTTTACTGAGATTTTTAAGATTGTATTGCAAGATGATGTAGGCTTCAGACAAACAACCTGCAGATATTTTGCATTCTGTGAAACAAGTTTTTAATGAGCTAAGTATCTAAAAAAGCTTATGGTCTCCAGCTGGAGTGAAATGTTTGGGTTTTATTCCTCTCCTCAGACTTTGCAGTAGCCAGTTCTCACTCTTTTGTAGCTACATTCTTAGGGGAAAAGCCAGACACATCAATGCTTTATGTGTTTATCTTCTGAAGTAAGGTAGCTCTGGCTAGAATGAAGGTTTGCTCTGGCTGGCTTGATACTCAGTAGGTAGAAAAGGGTCTTCCAGCTTCTTTGGGGCTGGAGCAGTATATTTGGATGTCTTTTTCTTGAATAGCTGATATGTACTTTCATGCCTTTTTCTTTTTCCATGCTTCAGGGAAAATAGAAATGATGAACTATCAGAAATATCCCAATCAGTTGTTTTAACTGTCCATTTATCTTACAAGCCTCTGCTGCTGAGGTCACACTACACTATTCATGCTGTGAAACCAGTTTGTATGATGAGCATATTGAGTTGGTGTGTTTGCAGTTGGTTGGGTAAACAGCAGTAGGGCCAGCAACTGACTGAAACACCTTTGCAGACACCAAGGTCAGTGAAGAAAGAGGAAGGGAGGTGCACCAGAGCAGAGATTCCCCTGCAGCCCTTGGTGAGATGGCAGGCTGACCCCTTGCATCCCATGAACATTAAAGGTGGAGCACATGCCCACTCTAGCCCATGCAGAACCCCCACAATGGAGCAGGTGGATGCACCTAAAGAAAGCTGTGACCCAGTGGGTAGCCCTCACTGGAGCAGTCTATTTCTGAAGGACTGCACCCTGTGGAGGGGATCTGTATGGGAGCAGTTAGTAAAGACAGTAGCCCCATGGGAAGGACTCACATTGGAGAAGTTCATGGAGGACTGTCTCCCATGGGAAGGACCCCATGCTGGAGCAGGGAAAAAGCGTGAGAAGTCCTCCCCCCTGAGGAAGAAGGATCGGCAGAGACAATTTGTGGTGAACTTACTGCAACCTCTATTCCTCACACCCCTGCGCTGCCAGGGGAGAAAGAGGCAGAGAAATCAGGAGTGAAGTTGGGGCCAGGAAGAAGGGAGGGGAGAGAGGAAGGTGTTTTTAAGATTTGGGTGTATTTCTCAATATCCTACTCTGATTTGATTGGTAACAAATTAAACTGATTTTTTGTTTTTTCTCCAAGTGAAGTCTGGGTTTTGCCCAGATGAGTGATCCCTCCCCATCCTTGTCTAAATCCATGAGCTTTTTGTTATATTTTCTCCTCATCCCACCGGGAGGGAGGAGTGAGCGAGTGGCCACATCATGCTAAGTTGCTGTCTGGGCCTAAACCGTGACAAGTGGACAGCCCATAGTGGTGACAGCTGCATTTAGCTGTCTTTTAGGAAGTTGAAGAGACTGCCCAAGATGATCTGTGCTAATAACTTAACCACCTTCATGCTGTTAACCTTTGTTAGGGGCAAAGATAAGTCTTATAAACCCATGAAAATTAATTTTTAATGTCAGGGTATTACATCCATTTCCCAATCATATAACTTTGATACTGACCTTTGTGCTCCAAGGCTCTCCTTCACGCTTGAATACGGTAAAGTCTTGTGAATTGCAGCTGTGCCCCTCCTCATGTTGTTGTTCAGTGGAAAGAAGACTGAGAAGGAATATGCTGTGGATACCACTAGCTGTGGGAAGAATAGAGGATTGAGTGCGTTATATTGACTGGAGGAATATATGTTCTGACACTCCAGATCCTTTCTGTGTTGCTCCTTGTGTCTTCCAAAGAGACCAGTAGATAGTGGTCTGGATAAATAGAGAATAATGTCTGTCTTCAGCCCTGACTCAAAATATTCTTCTAGTCTGATGCAGGAAGCGGAGAACATACCTCAAGATAGATCAAAGACATGTTTATGACTAATAAGTGTTGATTTTGAGTAAGAAAAAAGTTTTCTTA
>JAVSBS010025222.1:28838-40737 GCA_033124195.1 Coracias cyanogaster | reverse complement strand
TCTTACTGTTGCTCTCTTCTTCTACAGGCAGTGATGACTTCAAATTAGAAGATGCATTAGGTAATTATTACACTCTTGCAAATTTTGGGAAGCAGGTGGGAAAAGAGTAGCTGCTCTTTTGACTTGTTTGTTTCTGAGCATCACTGCATGACCAAGCATGACACCTTCCCCACATATTGTTTGTTCAAACCTCAGAGAAATAATTTATCTGTGGGTATGTCAAAATGTTGACCACATAGAACTGAAATTTGTCTTTGGGAACACTCAGGGATTCCTCTTAAGGGGAAAATTTCTTGCTATGTGCACTTGATCTTGTGCTTTTCATTGGATAGACATAGGCTTACATTTGTCCTTTATGTATCTTCTGAATAGTGTATTAAATAGTATTTAAACTTTTTTTTTTCCCTAACCTTCCATGACAGCGACAGAAACGGTTACACCTCAGAAGCCACCATCATCAGATCCCGGTGAGATCTAATTGGCTTGTAATGCCATTTACTGTGAAGTCAAGTGTAGTTGTATATACTAATTTGACAGTCTGTTTTTTTTCAATTTAGTGGCACACAGAGTTGTGATATAAGAAAGCAGTTCTCTAGTAGTGAAAGGATTTCTGCATTTTGGAGTCTTCTGCTAATGCTTTCAGAAATTTACTTTGTGATTTCAAAAGCTTAAAGACCCTGTCAGAATCTTTTCTGTGGCTTTCAGTCTGCAAGTTTTGAGCTTGCTCACCTTGAGCTGGGCCTTGGCGTGTACCATGATCACCAAAAGCAGCATGTAGTTTGGCAGACAATTCCTGGCAGCTCTGTGGTGCTCTTCTGTAAGCCACTGTTGAATGAGCCTGCCATTACGTTCTTGGTGAAAACATTGTGAGGTTCGTTTTCTGTAAAAATAGTCTAGAACTCGTTCAGTTTTTGCATTACATTTAAAACTGCCCTTCTTTTTTATAGATTTCCACTTGCAGGATGCTTTTGAGACTCGTAAGTATCATGTTTTCCTGCATACTGGTCAGTGGTACTTGGTGCAATGTCTATCCATCTTTTATTACCTAAATGTAGTAAGGGCACTGAGTTGATTAACAAGTAACAGACTGCAGATAAAAATAATTGCAGTCTAGTTGTGTTTATTTACCTTCATATTTAAGGGTCTGAATCACAGAACCTGTTTGTATTTCACTCTTCTCTTAGCCAAATCCTACTTGTTTCATTGCTGTGTCTTCACTAGATGGCACTAATTCCATAAACTATTACTTATGGAAGTAGTTTTTAAATCTGAAGTAATCTCTTCTTTTCCAGGAAGTAATTTTAGTAGCCTGAGGAAGCATTAATCTGTTTGAAGTAGTATGAGGGAAGGTACTCTAACGTGCTTCAGCTCTGCAGTGTGGGCAAGCAGTAGAAAATTGCAGTGTTCTTTTCATTCACCTAGCAAAAGATGCATCCAGTTAGGCAGGTAATGCACAGTAGCTTTTTGAGTACCATCACTAGACCTGTTGCAGTGTAGACAGCTGTCCCAACATAGGGCATACAGTTGTAGGACAATAACACTGTTTGATTTAGCCCTTTGAAGTTTCCTCTCTCGTAAAACAGTCTTGTTACCTACTGCTGACATTTTTGAAAGCAGAGTTGGCTAATTGAGAAACAGTTGGCTGAATGAATCAGATAGTTCAGGTAAGTGAAGAAAAAGGATCCTTTATAGGATGGCAAGCCTAAATTGGGGTCTTAGAGTGCCTGCCTTTTTACTTTGAATATGCAGATAGCCTAAGGAGACCTGATCTGGCCTGTGCTAGAACTGGGAGGAGGCAAGACCATGCAACATCAAGGAGAAGTAGCATACAGAAGAAATGGGCTGCTAGATTGGCTCAGCTGTTGGTGAAAACACAGTTTTAGAAAAACACTGCTGGTGTGTTAATTTGAGTGGGCAACAAAGACTGTGACCAAACAGTACAGAGATAATTACTAAGATCTCATCTTCTTCTATTTAGTAGCAAAGCTAAATGAAGCGTCATTATGGGGACTGTATTTCTAGTGTATATCTTGTCTCTCTCTTTTATTTATTTATTTTTTTAACGAGGTACCAGCCTTTGCTATTGGTTAAAGTCCGGTAGTTTTTTAAAAGAGGAAAGAGCCAAGTTATTTGTACCTGATAGAAAACTTTAAAGAAAGTCCGTGTTTGAAATCAGTTGTGCAAAGTAAAACACTGCATATGACTTGCTTCTTCTGTATATGTTCAGTTATAGCACGGGTCTGACATAGAAGCTAATATAGCTGAAATACTGTTAATTGCATTAAAGTACAGTGTTTAACCTAAAATGACCAAACTAATACAGCATTAGCTAATAAAAGGAAAATGACATGGACAAGATCTGATACCATCTTTTAGCTCAGATAGTCTTCCAAGGTCACTGTATAGTCTGCTTGTGGTCTCTTCACACTAGTAACTTTACTCACTTTATTATAACTCTATTTGTCTACAGATAGCCCCAAACCAGATCCACCTGGAAATCCTAAGGACACTGGTAAGATTGGTCTAACAGGAATTTCTGAACAGTACAAAAGTATTTGTTAATCTTTCCTAGTCCCTTTCAAAGTTAGTGTATTGTAGTCCACTTTTGATATCTTAACCTTTTTCTTTTTTTTCTAAATCTTTTATATGTAGATAAGCCCAAGCGAGGTCCACCTGCACATCCTGAAGACACTGGTAAGGCTTATAGTACAAACTCCTGAATCGTGACATAGTTTTACTCCCTCAGTTAAATTTTTAATAATTACTCCTTTGTTGACCAGCTGCTCTGTATGTCAGATGTTGCACCGGGTAAACACTGAGGGCTGAGGAAAAACTGTCTTGCCAATAATATTTACAGCAGTCTTGAAATTCCGTAACAAACCTGCTGAGTCACTTTCACCTAAAAGTGGGATAGTGTGGGGAGGAGGAAGGATGGGACAGAGTGTGTGTGCTTGGGGCAATGCTGTCCTTGGCTCCGTGTGGTAGAGCACCTGTGTATCGGATTGAGGCCTTTCATCTTTACAAACGTAATGCCTGCTAGTCACGTTAAAATTAAGTAGAAACTACCTGAGATCTGTATTTTTAAAGCATCTAAATTAAAGGTAATGCTCAAAGTTAAAGGGTTATTTTTTAGGGTTTTCTTTTGGAGGCCCAGTTAAGAAATACAGTTCTTTTGTGTTTGAAAGGCTTAAGATACATGTCCTTCCCTCCTTGTTGTGCTTTAGAGGTCTTCTCTGTCTTTGCCTAACTCGGAACGAAACAGATTCAAATGGATGCAGATGTGATGATGCCATTATCCATGAATAGGATGATAAAGAGTCCTTACCTGGAATGCAAGCCCTGGTTCTTGTTCCTAATCCTGCCTGGTCTGCAGCAGATACTTGAATTAAGATCTTTCATGCGTTAGTACAGTGCTTTTGCCACCTGACTGAAACATCCTCTGATGCAGTGCTTTTAACTTTGCTGCTTGAAACAGGTTTGCATTCCATAAACTAAAGATTCATTTGGCAGCAGAGAGAAGGGGGACAACTTGGGCCCCATGGGATAGGGTCCAGTGGAAATGCAGAGGGACTGGTTCAATATCCTGCAGTAAATCAGAGGAAGGAATTACATTTGGATCTTCCCATTGCCATGCAAATACTTCAGCCACTGGACTGTGGCATGTTGAACTCTTTTTTTTCCTCTAATTACCATCTTTTACAGGTTCAAAAGACTGTGACTTAGAAACCCAACTCTGAAGAAACACAGCTGCAGCCTTGAAAAGAAATGGTCCTTTCCTGTCCATGTCCTTTCTCTGCTTTAACAGGATAGTGAGACTTGGGCTGTTCCAGTTAAGAAGCTTAGAGGGCTTCTTGCTTGCTTAGTTTATGATTTGTGCAGTACTACCTGCTCTTGGGCACTGACCTCTCTCAGTTGCTCAGGAAGTCCAGAGGCAGCGGTACTGCTATCAAACTGTATGGTGCTGAGCTGAAGGGACTTGAGATTGTGAGGGCTTTTGAAATGTGAACATGTTGTGACTGTAACGCTGAGCCTAAAACCACCACGAACTCAGCTGAATGATCTAGAGAAAACTTCAATGTCTTTATGTGCCTTGAGGTGTCTTTACACTGAACTCAGAACATCTAAGATAATATTGGTTTTATTTTTTATAGGGAACTTTGATGATTCAGATCTAACTGATGGCAGGTTACCAAACGGAGGAGGTGATGGTAGTGGCAGCAATGGTAAGACAGTAGGTTGTGCTTCATATTGATCCCATGGCTACCCAAGCTTTTTATAAAAGCTTGTTCACAAGCTGGTTAACATGATTTGATTTGTAACACCTTTGGTTCTGGTATCTGAAACTTAAGAGCATAACTTCTAGTTCCAAAGTAATGTGTTCTGTCTCTGCCTCAGACAATTAAGAGGTAAAACTGGTCTAGAGGTAACACATTCAATGATGTTATGCTAAGAAAAATGGGTCTTAAAACTGAGATTTCAATGTGGTACTTATTTCTAAAATTCACCACAAATATAGTTCTTAAAGGCATACAGGTGTTATTTCCAAATCTTCTGTGACATACTCTCAGTTTCTTTTAGTTCTTGTGGTTAGGAAGCCCAGGGGTGGGCCAGAAGAGCGTCTGCCCTGTGTTCTCAAAGATTTCATCTGTTCCACAGGATTAATTGATCCTTAGACTTCCAAATGATGTAGGGTATATCTACTCTGAGCAGTATAAAACCATTTCATAGCTTACCAAACTCTTTCTGAGTAATCTGCTATGTCTGATGGTTACAGTGCAGCCCAGTACAGAGGTGGTCACTGGAACCAAGCTGCAGTAATGGTCGTCATGGGGATGGAGTTACTCATCCCTGTGTGTGTTACTGCCAACTTTATCATTTCCTGATCTGCGTTAGCTGAAGCATCTTGATGTGGCATTGAAATGTGCCGCTGATTACTGACTTCTTCAGAGAGTTATCCTAGACAGAGTTTACTGCTGCTCATTTTTTGGGAAGCTTTCAGCTGCCAAGGTTCCTTTGGGGCAGTAACTTGAAGACTGGCAGGGGTAAGAAGCATCTCTTGAGACTTGTGGGGTGTTTTCATCTGCACAGGCTCCTGCTTTAGTGGGATGAGTTGCATAGTGTCAGCGTTAGACACTATGGATATAATAGATGGCTTGTAATTTTGCGTGATGAGGTGGTCAATTATGATATAACTGTTCTTTAGACATGTAAAAACGAAACCTTTTGTTCATTTTTACAGAACGAAAGCACCCAAGTCCAAATGCTGAAGAATCTGAAGGTAAATGCATAAATTTATGTGTATGATGGTGTCTGCATGTCTGAAGCTTGTTTTCTGGGTTTTTTTATATGACTAATATTCTGCAAGAATGGCCACTGCTGGTAGTGGGTTTCAGCTTAACAATTTCTGATGAACGTAAAATTCTTACTTTCAGGCTCTGCTTTCATATTTCTTTAAAATCTTCATGTTGCAAATGATTCAGAAGTGCTAAGGTCTCAGAGATGCTGGTGCAGGGATTGCATGCGTACAACTTAGATTTGGCTATGAAAGGGTGGGTTTTTTAATTAGTGGAACTTAAACCAGGCATGTGCATGCTTAAGTTACTTAACAACAGTCATTGCTAAGAAATCAATGGTTATAAGATTAGAGGATTCACTTTTCATTATTCACAAAGATAGAAAGAGTTTATTACTACAGTTTCATTTAATAATTTCAGCTTACTGGTTTTTGGAAGTGTTCACAGGGTTTACTTTGAGACAGTACAAGTTTGACATTCTTTCAATTCTGAAGAATGTATACAAACGGTTTTTGTTTGTTTGTTTGTTTCTCCTTCCAGGTTCTCAGGGAGCAATAGCTGGAATTGTAAGTGCTGTGTTAGCTACTGTAATTGGAGCAGTATCTAGTTTCATTGCTTACCAGAAGAAGAAACTCTGTTTCAAACAAAGCGGTAAGAATTCTAAATTTGTTCTGTTTCCTACTGTCTAAAGAGATGTATTTTTTTATTTATACTGGGGCTAAAGAGTGATCTTATGCATAAGATAGTTTTAATAGCACAGTGAATTTGTGTTCACAGGGAATAACCTCTCTTGCTAGTCATCTAAGACAGGATGTCTGAAGAATGCCTGGCCCAAAATTTAGACTTTGAGAAGCAGACAAACTTAAGGACTTGCGTTCTCAAAATAAAACACCTACTGCTAAAGAATAAGCAGGAAAGACTGCAAGAAAACATTTATTAAAGGAAAATTGAGTAGAGGCTGGGGATTAGAGACTCTTTTCATGCTGAAAAACACTTTGCCATTTCTAATTTTTTTAATCTTGCCTTTGTGTCTTCACAAGATGCTTCCCTACATATTAGTTTTCTGACAACTGCCCAGATGTTCCTCTCCAAACAATTCTTTCTTCTGCAGTCATCTATCGCCTGCTATTTGCTCCCTTTTCACCTAAATAAGATATAACTTGGATCAGACACCTTCAGGAATACTGTGGGTGATAGGTGGGGGAGAAGCTTTGGTTTTGTCCTTTCCAGCCTTTCTGACTGATTGGTGAAGGGAGAGGATAGAGCAGCCACCCAGCCTGCTGTTCCGTAGTTTGGGAAGTTTGGAAACTGAGTAACACGCACCATGCATGTTAGAATTAACAGGCAGGCAACACGAGGGCAACTCAACTACTGTCAGTAGCCCAGTTTCTTCAGGGCTATTTCTTCTCTCAAATTATCTCTATTAATCAACAGCTTCTCAGATAAAAGAATCTGGGTGCTAAACATCTGTTTGTTTCCTAGCAGATGAAGAGAATGTGAATATGGAAAGCCATCGGGGAGCACAATCTGAGCCACCAGGTAAGAGAAGGATCTAGATGGAAAATCAGCTTCTTGGTGGGGATCCTATTAAATGCACTTTATTGACTTCTAGCATAAAAAGAAAATTACTTACGCTGTTTTGTTTTATTTAAAAAAAAAGTGTTTGTGACTACCATGACAACTAACTTAGAACTTAATCAGGATTCCAGTTCTGATAGTATGGCCACTCTTCTCTAGTTTCTTATAATTTGAACAGATTGGTTCATTACCTTGAGGACTCCTTGAAATGCAGGAGCTTAGAGAAAGTAAATCAAGTTTTCTCTGCAAAAGTATTATTAAAGACCATTATAAAAACATAAGCCTGCTGCTTTGGTGTGATACATAACTGCAGTTAGCTGACAGGTGTTTTATTAATATATGTTGTGTCTGATTGGAATCTGATAGCTTTTTTTGATTGTAAACCAATGTAGAACTCTGCAAGAATGTATATTAAAAATGTTAATAATGCTTGAGCAGACATGAAGCTACACTGGAGGCAAGAAGGACTGAACTTATTAGCATGTTGTTGTAACTAGAACATTCTCTGTGAACAAAGAATGGTTCTTGTATGAAAGAATCATCAAATAATAAGTATTTCTACAATGGTGACAGCTGTGGAAGGATCTCTTTTAAAGCAATAAAAACCCTAACAGCCTCACCCTTCCAGATATCGTTGTCTAGGGGTGATGGAACAGGTGACTGACTACAGGAAAGCCATAGATAGATCTGGAGGAAACAGTATAGGTGAAAACTTGGCCTTCTAGTCCTTGTGACTGGTCAACAAAGGAAGCAGCAGTACAACCTCCTGCTGAAGTTTGTTGAGTGTCTTTGAAACACAGCAGTATAAATTTGCAATATATTCTTCTGTGGTCTTGATCTAAAACCTACAGAACTAGGGGGTTTTATAATTAAAACAAATTTTTAAAGTGTAAAAATTATACCTTGTTTCTCTCAGATATTTCATCAGTTTGCTGAAAGCTTCCCTCTGGCTCATGAACCTCTTTATAAACATTTTTCCTTTAAGCTGTTGAATATATAAAACTTTGAAGGAGAAGACATTTTCTTCTGACTGTTGAAGTCAGGACAGGAGATAGGCAGGTGTCCTCAATTCACCTGTGCAGTAGTGAAGCAAGCAGTATTGTTCAAAGACCTCTACCAGAGGCAGTTAATGTGTGAGTTGGAGTCAGGATATGCTAAAATTTTGGCCAAGATTCACCAGAACTCTGATGTGAAATACGGCAGATGATGCACACTTTATTTTAACTGATAAAGTCAAACTTGGGTTGTTATCACTACTCCTGCCTACGTATTGATGTCATGTTACATCCCAAATTTTATACCTCTATTATATTTTGCAAGCAAGCATGAGCATGTTTTGAGTTCAGAAACTAGGCAGCCATGGTCAGCATGGTGCTAATCCTGATGTAAGTTCTAGGAGTCAGCAGATATTAGCTCAGCTTTCAGTAATATAGTGTTGATGCACCTACATGACTTCTAGTTAGAAGCAGCCTTGCATTAAGCTAGGTCAGATGGCATGGCAGAACAGGTTTGCGTTTTTAAAATTTTGTGTACACTTATCTCTGACTTCCTGAAAATGTAGATAACCTAGGCTAGCATTTTCTTTCAGTCAGTGACTTTTTCAGCCAGTTACACAGACTTTACTCCATTTCATTTTTGCATCTGCAAAACCACAAGTCTGGAACCACCTGTTGAGTTAATACTGCAAGTGTAGTTAGCTGCATGGATCTAGTAGGAGGTCATTGACTGAGAAATCTGGGCTGTAATTTCCCTCAATACGCAGGGCACTGGCTTCACCGAATCCTCTGCTTACCAGAATTTATCCCACAGTTTCAAATGCCTACTGATAAAGTCTGTTGTCCACATATCCTGTTACATAGTAATACGTAACGTAGAATGTATTGTAACTTAATGTACTAATCTGGAGTTCTTTTTCACTTTTTAGTTCAGCGCACACTTCTGGAGAACTGAATTAAAGAAAACATGATGAAGAACAGAGCATTGAAACTGGATAGAGAGCCTGCATTCTGCCTGAAAACAAACAAACAAACAAGAGGAGACCCAACAAGCATAATGTAAACAGCAGAGGCTGAAGTTGCATGAGAAAGCAGTTCTTGTTTCAAACACCTCTGGAAGTGTGACTTAGACCCGAGTCCTTCTGTATGGTTAGCCCTGTGAAGTGCTGTTGCACACCAATATACAGCCTTAATGACAGGAGTGTAGAAGTATGTTGTGCCTTTACATTCTTCCCCTTACTCCTGCGACAAATGGGTGTGTCTCAAGTGCATTCAGTATGTTTACCTTTTCCTTACCTCTCCAAAACCAATAAACAATTAGTATTTTGTTATGCCATTGCTTTCAGGCAGTGCAAACATTTTTTTTAATATCCTGTATGCAGTGAGTGTACCAGCCAAACAACCTGGTAGATGTTGTGGGCACCTGAGAGCAAATGGCTCACTGTGTGTGGATAGTGGATCTGGGTGTGGGTGCTGCTGATACAAACTGTGTAGCTGCCTGGGTCAGCCACCAGGGAAGAGATACTTGTTCTTGAGCACGCAACGGACAAAAATTCAGAGTTCTGTTTTTGCTTTTTTGTTGTTTTTGTTGCATCTGTCTGGTACAGATTCAGAATACCCAAACTAGTGCCCGCAGACCCTTCAGTCTTTTCTAGCTCTTCCTGCTTAGCAAATACTGAGCTGGTCAGATGTGGAAAAGCCTGATTTGCAAATCAGAACCATAATGGCATTTTGTACATCTGGGGAGACTGATGTTTGGCAGTTGTATAAACAGTGGCAGATGAAGTGTTGGGGAGTGGGGATTAATATATTCAGGCTTCCATAACCAAAAACTTTATAGAAAATAATGTTGAATTCAGAAGGCTTATCATGTGCACTTAAAAGACGGAAACAACACTACAGTTTGAAAGCACATAATAGCAAGACTGACCAGAACAACCCCACCTCATTCCACAGACATCCATTGAATGGTATAAATAGCATGTGTGTGAAGAATGCTTTTGGGCTTGTGAAGGGTTGCCACTGGGATGAGGACCTATGACTGCATCCTCAACTGAAAGTACTTGTGAGCTTTGCTGTGGCTCTTGAAAGCCACAGGACAGTTTCAGGAAACTGTGGAAACATGGAAAACTGCAACTCATGAGACTTAAAGGACTAAGTCCAGAATAATAACTAGCTCTGTCTGGAAGGAATAGTCTGACCAGTTCTGTTGGCTTTCATTCTAATTGTTTCCAATTTTCATGCAATTTTAAAATATGTGTCTTACTAGTGTGTTTCAGCCACCTGGCAAGACTCTACAAGAAGATGACCTTTTATGGAACATCTTAGACATCATTATGAATTTGGATATTAAACATGTAAATACATCTGTACATTCAAATATGAATGTTTGCCAAGGATAATTCATTTAAGAATTTCTTGTACATGTTTCTTAGCTTGCAACAAAGCTTTACACAGATTTTAGTATTTTGTTATGGAATTAATTTGTAAACCTCTTTTTTCCCCACCTCTGCTTTTAGTATAAAAGTGTTAAAACCTTTAAGTGTGTTTGAGGGTGGAGAAGTGATTTTTATATGAACATTTGATCCATGTAAATACAAAGAAATGTACTGCTTACCTGCATAAATAAAAAGGTATCTCATACCAATGCGATATCAAGTGTAGAGAAAACAGGAATAGCCAGTGTTTGTTAGGAATAGAATGGTGGGGGAAGCTCAAACTAGCTTTTAGCCAGACTCTGGAATCCTTCTTCAGCTTTTGCAAGCCTACAAATTACTTATTGAAACCTCCTATCAACATTGTGTTTTTTCTAAAAATAAATAAATAAAAATTAAAAATGCTTATGTATTTTTCTTCTTGGTAGCTCTAGAAATACAAAAATTTTAGTGCTCTACCAAAGAAGCAAGGGAGTTTGTCTTCCTGCTCCATCAGCAATTCAAGTCTATTTCTTACAGATGTTTTAAATCCTATTAGAAGGAAGTTGCCCAGTAACAACAAAGCTGTGAGCTGATTTCACGGGGTTCTTACCACTGTGAAGTGCAGAGAAGACCTCTATCTGTGTGAAAAACATGTGTGACTTTTGAAGAACAACATCTAGATTTGGTAACACAGAATCTACTGAAAATACACACGGCAATAGAAGGCTTAGTATGGGCAAATTTCACAGTGTTTATGTTGGGTGCTCCTCATCCAGCTACCCTTGCAGCCTCTAGGAGTAGATACTTTTGCAGGGCCGTGTGTCATTGTCTCACCTTCTGACATGAGAGGATCATAATTAAATGAGATGGCAATGCAGGGGTTGCCAAGTGACCAAACAGCAACAAATTTACTCATTTTTCTCCGTTTAAACAGATGTGAAATTTGGGCACAGCTATACCCCACAAAGCAGGCAAAGCTGAAAATGGTGTTTGGAGGGAATGGCTGTCATAATGCTGATTTCATCAGTTTTCATCTCCTCTGGCTTTGTCCATTTATGGCTTCACAGGCTGGAGTAGAGAGGAAAGTTATTAGAGGAAAGACTGGCTGCTGCCACCTAGGAAGAAAATGTTACAGAGAAGGCTTGAATTTTCAGGCTGTTGTCATGTGGTAAGCAAGAAACTGCCCGTTTATGGTTTTCTGTTATTTATCTGTGGGTAAAACATAGCAGTTCACTTATTTTTCAGTTTTCAGGTTGCTAATTGCTACTTTGCCCTTTGCTTCACTACTCATTGAGACTCTGATCTTGTGCCCTTCTAGCTCAACTGCTCTTGCATTGCATAACTAAATATCCAGATCACATTCATTGAGTCAAGAAACATTATCAGTTAGCAATTATTCTTCACCTTGCTGGAGTATTTTTATGGTTATCTCCCACGGATCAGCTCCTGCCCATCATGGCCTTATGGGCTGTCAATGACTTTCAGACCCCTATTTGGCAATTAATGTTCTGGTTTCTGTACAGGTTTGAATCAGACTGTCACAGAATCACAGAATCATTATGGTTGGAAAGGACCTCCAGGGTCAGCAAGTCCAACCTTTCTCCTAGCATCTCTC
>JAVSBS010025222.1:12219-28557 GCA_033124195.1 Coracias cyanogaster | reverse complement strand
GGGCACACTGCTGGCTCATGTTCAGCCGGTTGTCGACCAGCACCCCCAGGTCCTTTTCTGCCAGGCAGCTTTCCAGCAACTCTTCCCCAAGCCTGTAGCGTTGCTGGGGGTTGTTGTGACCAAAGTGCATGACCCGGCACTTGGCTTGCAGTGGGATGGAAAATTACTGTCCTTCCTGGGCCCAAACAGCAAATTCACCCTCGATGAGGTACCTGCACCATTAAGCTGAGTTCAAATAGATGGCAACAAAGAGCTCTGTCCTGGTCCTGTGGCACACCCTCTTCGGTTCAGGTTTTTCTCCAGTCTGCCTTGTTTGAGGAGGACTTACCTTCAGTAATAGGAGGAAAAAATCAAGGCAGGATCTTCTTGTAGAATATCATGTCACTTTACCTTCCACAAGTGAGCTGAGGTGGCAGTTTAGTTCATCCTATCTACCAGTGACAGGACTGCTTGATGTCAAGACGTTTTTCAAATGTGATATCCCATTTCAAATACTTATCCAAACTTCTCCACATGAATTCATTGGGCTGTGGAAATGAAAGGAGGCAATTCTAAAGCATAACATTTGGCAGCTTTTTACTGTAGCTCCTATTTGTGCTCATTTGCAATATCTGTGCCTAATTTTGAATGCTAAGGAAAACTTTTTAGTGCACTCAGCTTTCAGTGTACCTTGGGCTGAATTACGCTCCCAGTTGTGCATTTTGGTGTTTTTCTTGCTAAGTATTTTAGGCCAATATCTATTTCCTTGTGCATTTTTCACTTGACAAGATTATGAACCAAACCCTATCCTTTTCATAAATGAAAAAAATATTTTATTTTTATTCTTTTCTGTTACACATATAAAAGACACATTTTAAAGAAAGTGAAGAGATGATTAGGAATAGGAAAAGGACTTGGATGGAGCAAAAATACAGTTTTTTCAAGCCCTTGCATTTGGATTACCTCAAGAACCACAAGAATAAAATACCAAAATGCATGTTCCTTCATCTGCTTGTGAAAAACCATTGAAGTTTTAGCTGTAGTAATTGCATTCTTCCATTGCAAAGAGATTGTACCCCTGATTCACTTGTGTATTTGGCTTATATTTAAGTCAATGTCTAGTATTACCAGATGCTTCAATATTTTAATTAAAATACTTCCATTTTTTTGACAGCAGATGAACACTGTAGGATATTAGTGGCTTTCCCCAGTAGTTCTAGCGTGTAATTTGGTTCTTTCATCTCCAATAGACTCATACAGCAGGTCACCCATGGCAAAGAGAGCAAAGTTTAAACCTCTGCCCACAGGAAGGATGAGGCTGCAACTGTGGTGAGTTGTGTCTGTTCTCCTCTTCTCTTTTAGCTTCCTTCATTCAAAAGAGTCCTGATGGGCTAAAAGTTTATGATGTAGAGAACAGACAGATACACTGGCTCCGTTTCTCCACTCATTTGCTATTTCTTAAACATACGGTGGTTTGGTTTTTTTTCTTGAAAGAACAAGTGAAAAAAATTAGGCGAGTCATCCACCTCATCAGGTGAATATTAGGCAGAATGTTGTTTTCCCTTTGAATAGAAAAAAATGGCTCAATGATTTCTCAAAGTGATAAAACTGCAATTTATGGTCAGGTATAAGGCCTTATATTTGTTTTTAATATATATTATTGTTTACTTGATACCTTTGGCAAGCAGTCGCACATCTTTGACAGAGGGAGCTGAGATTAAGAAGTTCCTGCAATGCCCCTAAGAACAGAAGTGGGATACGTATTCAAGAAATCCTGACCCCAATGCTAGGTCCACTCCTTCCTGTGCCACCTTCATCTTGTTTTTATTTAGCTAGACAGGGATGCATCATCTTTAAATTTAATTTGAGAATGTCGAATATCCCAATGAACTAGTATCGTCAGAGATAACCCATTTGTGGAAGACTTCGCTTATAAGAACAACTGTTTTGAAGTAAAGCTGCTGAACGTTTGTGAGCTGCTTGGACTTGCTGGGACTAGTACATAGCCTTGCTAACTTTCCTGCTCCCTGCAGGCAAATTCATCACTGATATGAAGATTAGGGTGTGTGTGCCTGCTTTTGATATTCTGGAAAAAAAATAAACAGTGGTCTTGTGGAATTGCTCATGTTATGTTATAATTCTTGTTTTAACTGTCTGACAAAGTCACCTCTTAAACTTAAATGTCCTTAATTCTTCTGAGATTGAACAGTTGGTCCTGATGAGGAGAATGAAGATGCATAAATTGAGCTTTAGAGCTTCTATTACTGTGTGATACAAGAAGCCAGGCCTTTATAAACCACTTCTGCTTGTTCAAATCTGGGAGAGGGTGCAGAAAGCTGACTTACTTGAACATCAAGGTTCTTGAAGATCCAATATCACCAGATTCTATCAGCCCAGTTTATGTTGTTGCATGAGGTTTTTGTAGTTAGCATAAAAGCACAAAGTCAGTGCACACACTGTGTTCTAGGTAACTCAACAGAAATGCATTTGGGGCCAGTCTGTGCCCCACATCAGACTGAATCATCCAGCAACACCATGAGCGTACAGATCAGCCATTCATGGTAGCAAAGTTCTGAGCATATTTGCTGCCCTAATCAAAACAGTGCTGACAAAAACACCTGCAGCTTACCACCCAGCAAAAGGAAGGACGCACACCAGCCTCCTTGCTGGCGCTGGGCATTGGTGTGATGGTGGCAGTATGGTTTAAGAGGCAAGTGCGCTGGCATACGTGTTTGCTAGAGAGGCTATGGCAAAACAGGATTTAAACCACATCAGTGATTTTAAAGGATGTTCATGTGTGGATGGATGCATGACTTTTGTTCATTTTCCAAAGCTTTGTGTTCTTACACTCAGCACTATCTGAGCTCTCTCTCCATGTAGGGTATGCATGGATAGTTATATTTAAAAATGTATCTAGATCAAGGGAAAATATAATGACAGACAACATTTACCTTGTGAAGATAAGGATCCGATGGGAAGCAGAGCATGCTTCAGTTCAGTAGTCTGACATCAGGTTTTAAGTTTATAAAATTAGGGTTTTTGTAGACAATTCCCAGGTCTCTGCAAAACAGATGCTTGGTGTCTACTTCTCCAACACAGTGGCTTGAGTTAGCGGTTAGAACTTTGGCAGGATTGCCTTTATCAGCAGTTACTGCTCAGCTGAAAAATGAGCAGGGAAGCAGTGCTTTGAGGACAGAGTGTATGTGAGAGAATTTTTTCAAGTACGCCTCAGAGAAGGCCAGTCTCCTCCCACAAGCTACTTGAGCTCCTACATCACCGCACCCTGCTTTGAAGGCGAGGATGTCAAACAGGTTGGCCTTCCCTCCGGGAAGGAGGTGGGTTCAGAGCTCGCTGGCTCCCTTCTCATTGGGTGCTGTTGCTGGTTCCCCAGCTCTTCAAGCTCCCTGCCTGGGAGATAAATAGATTTCTTAGAGGGCAGGTGGCACCTATGGTGCTGCTCATGGCTTGGCTGTAGCAAGATTGTTTACTTTTGTTACTTTCCTTGTACTAGAAGAGGTTTTTAGGGACTTCTCGCTCTTCCACGGTGCTCAAGTGTGAGAGAACTCTTTGGACAGAGCTGCTGATTTCAAGCGTCTCCCTCAAACCTTGGCACTGCAGTTGCAACATCTACCATCATCACTTGGAAAAAAAAGAACCAGTGAAATCAAGGCACTGCCTAGAAGACCATGGAGAAATTCAGAAGTATCCTTCTTTTGTGCCTTGGCTTTCTTCTAGTCCATGTAAGAGGTAGGTGACCTTTGCCATGGCTTATTTCTAGGGCATGATTATTAAAAATGAAAAAAAAAAAAACCTCACAAAAACCTAAACCTGAACCCCTAAAAAAAATGCTTGTTTATTTACAACTGCTTGCTGGTGTTATTTTTGTTTCTACTGTTTCATGAGAAAGCATTCAAGAGTGTTAAGAAACTTCCACAGTTTCTAAAGAAATATATATCTTTTGAATGATCACTAACAGTAGCCATGCTAATTGTAGTTTATTTGTTGTAATTTCTTATTTTCTCTTTAGTGTCCTCCTCTGAAATTACTCCCAAGCTTGGACTGAGTATAAACTTCTTAAATGGAAGCTGTAAAATGAGAGCTTCCGGGGGAACTTAAAGTTTCCAGAGAGATCCTTAGTCAAATACTAACTTCATGTTTTTAGAGCTTTTCTTGGTTATTGTATATTTGAAACATATTAGTTATATTGTAAGATGATATTGCAAAAACAAATTATGATTCTGTTCAAAGTTTTTTTAAATGCTCATGTTTTCATATTGCTTCTCATGCTTTAATAATTATAAACTGAAAATGTATTAACCTTAGCCAACATATTCCTGAGTATATAAAATCCACATAGGAGCATACATTATTCTTTTTCATGCAGGGTTAGTGAAGAATTGAATCCATTTTGTACGTATTTTTAGAGGAATGAAGAACAGCTGGGACACTGCAGTCCTTTCACATTGAGTTGCTATTCTACTTTTGAATATCATTTTCTTTCTGTAAAAATTTTTGATATCAAACCAAATAGGATCTTCCTCGTGTACATCTGCCATGTAGTGTACTTGTAACCTTTTCTTGTTTTGTATATTAGCATTACTTCAAGAACTTGTAGCATAGTGTTTGACTGCAGGAAGGAAATAATCATTAACCACTAGTTCCAAAATTGCTGCTGCTACTTATCCTCCCACCACCTCCAATTTAAATGGGGTCCCTAGGAGGCCTTGCAGTGATGGTCAGTGAAAAAAACTTTTCCTTAAATCAGTGCCATAGTTCCACTTTAACAAAGGAGGAATTATGTAGAGGTCTTCAGCAAGTAACGTAGCACAGAAAGAGCAGAGCAGTAGGAATGTGACGGCTTGCCCCGGAGGATGTTGTGAACAGCAATGATTCATACAGTCTCTTGTCACTGGCATGCAGATTTTCTTGTTCTGGTGGACTCTCTTACGCTGAATATTTCTCTTCAAACCACCTGAGCACAGCCAAGCCAATTTCCATACACCCTATCACTTTAATTACAAGGATAGTCAGCCTAACCGTTCTTGCTTTATACATGTGCTAATTCAGAGTCAGTTCAGGCCCCGCTGTGGGGAAGAAGTCATTGCTGAAAGCTGCTGTGGGCTTTGGGCACCGTCTGTGGAAACTATTTAAGCCACTTTGGAAAGCAAAATGAGTTGTTCTAAGTCTATGGCAACAGCCACTGGATTTTATCATCAAAGTATTTACCATGTTTCAGGGGACATTTACAGGAACCACTTCTCAGTCCTAATCAAGACATGACATGAAAAAGGCTTGGCTATGCTGGTGAAAAGCTGGTCTAAGTCCTTATGATAGGAATGTCTATATATCTTTTTATACACAGACTTAGTTCTTATCTAAGATGTAATCCTCTGTGATAGCTTCTATAAACTACTGTGCCACCATGGCCAGGCCAGGCCATATCACTCATCTAGCATTTCCTTTAGTCTGACTATCTTCAGTCAGTTGGCTAGACTACCTTGATGGACATGTCTCAATAGAAGTGTGGCATAACCAAGGACCACATGGCACAAGGAAAGTGAGACCAGATACCGTACAGAAACTTACACGTTCACTGCAATCTTCCACGCTTTTATCTACACTCTGGCTTTTGTTATTTCCAAGCTTAGGCAGGTTACACGCAGTCTCCCATATAAGTTGAGGTGCAACAACTGTCTGAGCAGCATTTAGCCCAACCCAAAAGAAAGAAATTTCACAGAAACTTCTTCTGCGGAAGTTCATGCTAACATCCCAAGTCGGTTACTGCAGCTCAGCTGACCTGTGGTAATTCAGCTTTGGCTGTGTCTACATTGTCCACTTAGCCTGTGGTATGACACAACTTAAATCTTAGTGCCCCGGTAACTGAGATCATGCACCAGTTTGAAACATACCACAGGTCCTATTTAGGCCATACATCTGTGCATGTACCTGCAGTGGAGAAGCAGTGCAACCTGAGGGCTCTGTCCTATATGGAGCTGGAAAGCAGCTGAGACTCTCACTTAGACCTGACTGCTCAGAAATTCTCCTCAGGTTCCCAATACACATACAATCTATGTGCCCATGGTCTTTAAGGTCAGCTGATGTATCTAGTCAGTAACAAAGACAGTGCAAAGGTTGATGATGTTTAAGGTGCATTAAGTTTACTCCATCAGGTATTGCATACTGCACAGGTAAAGGCAACAGCATTTGTTGTTAGCCAGTAAATGATATACCACTGTCCAGCTAAGGCTTGAAAAGATGTTGACTCAAAACTAATTGTACTCTCAGCTAATTAGCTAGGCATTTTATGGGGATAAAATTACAGATCTGTTTGGATTTGAGATGCTACGCAACTTAGTTTTCTGAAAAATGTAGTTGTCACTGGAGTTAAAAGACAGAATGGGACAGATGAAAAAGCGTCTTGTTTTTCTTATATTGCTTCATCAAGCTCCAATCCTCGCCGACACTGTGTGAGGTCCCTGTGTATGTGCCGAAGCACTCAGAGTATCAGCAGGGTTATATCAGACAACGAGTTCTCTTGTTGCTGGGCGCCAAAACTATTTCACTCCTGATACCAGAGCCGCTATCATCTGTATGCATGTCAATGCTATCATCTAAGGGTGTGATAGCAGTTTGATAAATAGACATACCTGAACTGGTTGAAATGCTAACAACGGCACAACTATTGCAACATCAGAGCTTGGGAAGAGTTAACAACCGGTGTGGTTACTCAGCTTCTTGGGATCACTTCTGTAATATTGCTGCCACATTGCAAGCCTGGTAGCAGTGCTCAAACTGACTGTTTTCAGTATGGATTTTTCGTCATTTGCACCAGCAATTGTCAGTCTCTTTCCAACCCATCAAGAGTAATAAATAAACAAATATCATCATTCTTTTCAGATTAAAAATCAATTAAAATATACCTTATATGCCCTTCTGTGGCATTTTGCCTCATGGTTAGAAGGAGCAAGATTTGGATCATTTTGATCAGAGTCTTCCTTCATTTCTACAGGGGTGCTGACATCTACGACTGTTATGGAAAAATACTTCCTAAAATCTGATCTGTAGTAAAATATATCAAGAAGGCAAGTAGTCCACCTCAATTGAAAGAAAGAGCTTGAATGGGCTATGAAAATACAACAGTCCCACTTCCACTGTATAAGCTTTGCCTGTCATCAATCCATTTTATATTTCCTGAGGAATTTATTTTAAAAGTTAAATCATAGCTATATGTTTTCGAAGGACAACAATGCTCCAGATTAAATAAAAAAAAAGGCCAGAGTAGGCACTAATATTAGCAGAAAAATTAAAGCAAAGTCCTTCCTTACATCCCAGGTCTTAAACATCAGTGGCAGAGGCAACAGGGGAATGCACTCCAGACCTGCAATCGTCCCAAGTTAACACCAAAAAAGACTCCTGGATCACAATCTATATTGCATCAAAACTGCAGTTCTACCCTGCAGGTTAACATATGCAAGGAGCAGAAACTGGGACATGAGCCAGATATTTCTATTCATAAACATCATACAGACCATTTTGTTTCCTGCACATATTGGTAACAAGAAGTCCGGCTTTTTGTTCAGAAATCCAACCCAGATTTGCAGAGCATTCTGCACGCCAAGACTCTTGATTTTTTTTCCCTCCAAAGGCTAAGCCCCCAGATCCTCTTCTGAGTCTCCTGTTTTTGAAGTCCAGATACCAGCTGAACTCCATCACCCTTTGCCCAGGGTCATCCAGAGAGGCTTCTCTGCGCACTCCAGCAGCATGTGCAGAGGCTTCTTCAGCTCTGTGAAAGGAACCTAATTGCTTTTCTCATTCAGTCCAAATGAGATGAGAGGTGGCTCCTCAGATTCCGCAGAGGCCTTGTTGCTGAACGGACCTGTTTGCTGGTGTCCAGCAACTCTTCCCAGTGTTATTCTAGAAAACACATTCTTAACGACATGAAAAAGAGAAGATGCAGGCCTTGCTTCTTTGCTGTCTTGCATCTTAAACACACAAGCAAAAAATGTGTACAAAACACACTGATCATCCACTTCAACTTGGCAGCATTACTAACCCAGTTGGAAGCAATATAAATAATTATGCTGATGGGCTACTGTGACTTCAGGGGGTACAGGATTAGTTATACAACAGAATTTCTGAAACAAATTCAACTTGATGTTAAATTACAGAACAGCACTACTGAGAGCTGTGCTACCCATATTGAAGAGCTATAGGCATTTTGCATGCATTTTATCAGCATACTTGGGATGAAGGTGGAAAGAGGAACATTAAAAGACACTTTGTAAGCACCAGAAATAACAAAGCCTGGCATTTCTCTGGCCTCCTGCATTATCTTCAGCTCCCTTTGTTGCCTCTAAACTACCAGCTGGGGAAAGCATGGATTAGCCAGCTGGTACTTTGGCAGTGGCTGGTCACTCCAAGAGCCAAACACGGCTGTTGCTTGTGTCACATTGTAGGATTTCAGTAAGAACACTTATGTAGGTGTCTTGTTTGAGCCTATCTGCTTGTACAATTCTCATGTAATGTGACCATCATTAAGCCTGACACTCTCAGACCAAATGGCCGAAAAGCACTCACGGCTTCACCAGCCACACAGGGATTCTGCCTGTAATTTTACAGCACACACCCGCTTCTTCTGCACTTGCTCTGAGGCAAAACATAGAAAATGATACATGTTTTATTTTATGTATGCAGGACATATCACATCATAGAGACTGTCAGCTACCTTTGAGCAGAGGTTGTTTGTCCATAGCAAAGCAAACACTGTAGAACCAGAAGATTTTCTTTCATGTTTGATGAGACCATGCTGGACAGACCTAAAGCAGTATTGCCACTCTTGCTCTATTAGCGCATCTTATTCACTGGTAATTATTCAAATGTGCTCTTGTATGAATAAGTGAGAGAGACCTTTTCATTTCCCTTGAGTTCAAACTATAAACAGAAGTAGCATAGCAAAAAACATGAAGCCAATAATCAGGTCCATATGCCGTGGTCTACAGACTGGAACTTAGATCTTAATTACAGATTTTAAAGCATTCTCATTTTCCACCCCAACATCAAGGGGTTGTAATGGCAACTGTTGTTTATGGAATGAAAGGGCCATGCTGGAAAAAAGGTACAGTAACCCCATCAGGAAGTATGGAACATGAGGGTATTACATCCAATAAATAGTACCCATTCATTGAGATTTTGTCCAAATTGTCCACTCAGGGGTGTAAAGCTTTATGTTCTCCCACAACTTTTCTTACATCCTTTAAACAAACATAATTGCTTCCTGAATGAATTTGGAACAGTAAATGGGTATGTTCTCTACCATATACCTGGGAGGATATTTTTTCATTACAGGGGGAACTTGTCTCAAGATTGTGTAATAATCAGAAATCATCTATACAAAGAATAACTTACTAAAAAGAACAAAAATGGGTCCCATGAGAGATATCAGTAACATACTGTTCCTTTATAGAAAATTTTTGCCCTCATTTGTGAGTCACCCCCTCCTTCCTGAGTCTCTGCCAGCTTCATGTTTTAAACTCATTGTATTCACAAAACAATTCTTATTTAATTACAGTGAAGAAAACATTTTTGTTCTTGTTTTTAAATAACATAAAACCAATGTATTTCTATCTAGCTCACATTTCTAAGTTAGTTGCTTCTAATTTATTTGTAACACAGGTAATCTGACCCAAATCATATGACTGCTAGCAATGCACTCAAAGTCCATTAATCATATTAATGACAAAGAATTTATCTAACACACATGTGTATGTATGCATTTAAGATGTACATCCACACACTTGTATGTACACATATGAACACATTTTCTCATGTATCTTAGCTTCATTTTTAATACTAGACTATGCATATTAAATGCCTGCAAAGTTCATTTAATTGTCATATAACCTGACTCTCATTTAGCAATATTCATTCTGCCTTATTTAAATGTGCATCATTTTAATGGCCACAATCTGTGTTCATATGGATCCAGTGCAGGACTGAGACTACTTATAGAGATTAAAAACTGCAGAGTGATGCCATGGTAGCTTCTTGTCATAAATCTTCTGACTACATTCATAATGATGAAAAAATAACATCCACCTGCAGAATCCTGCCTTATTCCTGGTAAATTGGATGCTTGTGATCCGTCAGCTACACAGCTGAAGGGTCATGGATCCCTGTAACATTTAGATCACAGATTCAACCATAGGCAAAAGCTGCTGGTTTTCCTACTTTAGTGACTGGAAATTTTGGTCACATTTTCAGAAAATGAATATGGGCAAAAGTTTGTAAACATTAAATACACATGTGCCTGAAGACACCACTTTGCAGGACCTGCATTGGTGGGGGCAAGATGACCTCAGGTCTGTGATGCTTCAGTAGGATGTGTCACATATTTAAGGGAACCTAATAAAAGCTGCTGCAGTCTGCCTGTGGCAAACAGCAAACATAATAGTCTCCATAGTAGAGCAAGGATTGTATTCCACATGTGATATTAGAAAGGCTTATAGGAAGCATGGACATTAGTGAAAGCAAATGTCACACCTGGAAGAATCATGCTGGTAAAAAATAAGTGTAGTAACTCTGAAATTTAAGATACTACATTTTGGTGCTTGACTTCATGGAGTCTATTCTTCCCTGTCTGGCTGCTACAGAGAAGTCTGCGGTTAGCTATGTAGGCCAGGTCTACACTTCAGATTTTTACTGGCGCAGCTACATGTGTTGGGTGGAGATGAGGGAATTACAGTCAAAATAAGGCTGGCAGTGCTGGCAAAATTCCTGCTGTTAGTATAGTTCATGTGTGTGAGTAGCTGGTAAAAATATAATTAAAACAGATCCCTTTGCAGTACAAACTTCTTCTGGAAGGCTTGCTTTCTTAGCATTTTCTAATTTGCAGATAACAACTGTTCTGCGGTGTCAGGCAGGAGCTTATAAGCATTTTTTCAAATTCTCTGTTATGAATCATTGTAGACCACCCAATAAAAAACACTATTCCAATAATTTTATTTCTGTGTAAAAACAGGGATACTCCCAGAAGAAAAGCTACAAGTTATTCCAATAAATAGCATACTAGCCCAAAGCAGTAATAACAGTAATAACTTTGAGTTAATACCTCCTGCATAGCTAAATATCTTCATAAATTTATCTAGATTAAAAAAGAAAAAGAAAACAAACAAACAAAAAATAAAACCGCACACAAAAAAACCTCAACCAAATAAAAAAACCCCAAAGGAACAAAGCTGTTCTCTTCCCACTAAAATTTATTTCATTCTCATTTTCATCAGTATATTTCCAGCTATTTCTGTTACGGAAGCTGGTCCAAAAAAAGAACCATTTTTATATGTGGAAAATTAATTTATTTCAGTCAGTTTGTTCTGTGAAGAAGCTTGACTAATTTATTTGCTTTGTCATTTATCTTCAGAGTTCTCTGAAGTGACTGCAGTTCCTATTGAGTTAAACATTCTCTGAGTCTCTAATGCATTTTTGGTTTTAGACCCTCCCTTTTGCAGATGAAATCTGGGCTGTTCAGCTATTTAACCATCTGTTATCCTCCCAAATTAGACTCTTAAAATGCTTAGGTGATGTCTCAGAAATGGTACCAAGCATTTAAAATTCTGCTCCACAAATTCTGCTCCTTGCAGTCATTTGATGTTATTATCGAAGGAAGGTGGGAAGGAAGTTCAGGCAATCTTTCGGTTTGTGGGAATACCATTTACCATGCTGCACAGATATCCACAGACAATCTGCCCATCTGTCAAGGTTTATACCTACACAGCCAAAGATATTTCAGTGTAGATTCCTGTCTTACTCCTAATTGGTGTCTGTTTATTTTATTACTTGGTTTATCATCTGAAATAATAATAAAAAAATCAATCTGAACAATTTCTGCAGGGGATTTTCAGGCTACTTTTTTTCTCTTCTTAAAGTTTCTGTAGTTGTCTTCTTATTTCTCCCTTGCTGTCTTAAAACAACATCTCTTGTCTTTCCCCATCTTTTCAATAGCAGAGCAGACATACAACAGGAGAGGGAAATACTGGTATCATCAAGGAGAAGGGCAGATGTTAGTAATTCTTTCAGTCTGCTGTTTTGCTTTGGTTCTCAGGCAATTGGAAGGACCGTGCATCATCTTGTTTGAATTCCAGACTCTCTTTTGATTAGATTTCTCTATTTTTTTCTTTGCCTTAACTTCAAAGAAATATCATACCTGGAACTTTGTTATAGAGTCCTCCTTAATAAGAAGATTTTGTCATGTGCTCTTTATAGCATTAGGACCTTGGTAGCTGGTTTCTGTATCATTAGTTTTCGCGTGTCAGGACCTGTAACAAAGAAGCTAGTTTGGCCAACAGTTCTTTTGTGTTACAAAATTATTTCTGATTACTCACTCTGAAGAGAAATGGTTTGAGCCCTGCCAACGGTACCCTGCAGCATCAGGGCACAAGTCAGACAGCCTCTTTCAGGACTCAGGATGCAAATCAAGAATCCTAATTTATCCAGAGGACAAAATCAAAGAACAGTCAAACTTAGGTTGCTCGTATTGCTGGCACTGAAGAAATGCTTCAGAACAGTACAATTTGACCATGTATGTCAAGGCTATGCCAGGATGTCACCCTGCATGTAGGGAGCTGCATCGGGATCAGCTGGTTCCATGGCTGGGCAGTGGCATGGCTGTCACAGCTCACAGGCAGGGGCTCAGGGCCAGTAAGGGCTGGTGGTGCTCTCAGGTCTCTAGCAGGGAAAATCTTCTGAGGAAGCCACTTATCAATTTCATGTATTTATCTATTTAATGGATTCATACTGAAAAAAAAAAACTTGTCAGGATCTTAGAATATTAGCCATCTAAGGACCCAGTCCAAAGGTTACTGGACTTGACAAGGTTGGTTGAGCAGCAAGGGCATGGCAAGGAGAGGTGGTTGAACAAGGTGACACTCCAAGATCAGTTCAAATAAGAGATAAAATACTACTCTAATAACATTACAGGGAAAGCCTTACGGTTTTATCTGCTTTTCCTTTCCAAACACAGGTTTGTTGTAATATTTTATAGGGATGATTTTGCTTTAGAAGCCATTCACTGTTTTGCATTCCAGCCTCATTTTGTCTTTTCCATCAGACACTATAGTCAGGCTATAATTAAGTTCACAGACTCAATGTGAAAATCCTCGTGGGAATCAAAACATTTCTGCTTTATGCTCCTGTAGTGATTGTTATTTGAGGATCACATGGTGTTCTACCACTGATAATTAATCTTTCCAGGAGTTCTTTGACACAGGCAATAGCTATTATTCAGAAACAGTAATTAATGCGAAGAATGCCATGAAGACAGACAGCACCTGTTGAGAAGAGAGGGCTGAGCTGAACCCAAAGCACTGTCGTACTGGAGAACATCTGACAGTCCCTCTCTGTTCCTCAGTTTCCCCACTTGGATAATGACACCTTTCTTGGTGTGAAGTGTTCAAGATTCACCAAGAAAAACTATTGAAGGGTCAGATATTAAATCTTTTGGATGGAATGAGAAACAGATGCAGATCAAGAGGTTTACTTGATAGAAAATAGTAAAATATTTCTGCTTAGGAAAACCACGGCACACCATGATTTTTTGTGGGTTTGTGCAGGCTGATCTTGTATTTGGTGAACAAACACAAGGATGGTGAAGTCTCAATCTGGATGAAAACTAGTGGATATACACTGTGCAAAGAGCTGTTTCATGAAGGCTGTGTATTAGAGGAAAAGTGGCAGATTGCAGAGACTGGAAAGTAAAACTCGAATGAATAACTCTATTTGTTCTGTTCAAAGTTTTATGCTTTAGTTTATACATTTTAAACATTTTCCAGTTTTATTTGCCTGCTAACTTCAAAGGTCAGGATGCTAATTGCCCTGCTGTGACATTTAATGACATCATTGTCACCTAACACAGAACAAGAAGGGCTCTTTTCTCCCATTTCAGATTTTTTAAGGTACAGCGGAAACTAAATTAGGTAAATACATCTTTATATTTTTTATTGCTGGCAAAGGATACAGGAAGAATTAAAAAAACAAAAGTTGATTCATGTTACAAGTGATCACAAGGGAGGCTCACCAGAAAAGCTGCTCTCTGAAGCTGAGCTAGGAAAATAATAATGAAGGTATTAAAAATTCGCACCTAATGATTCTGATTTGCAAGTACCATGCTGAATGCTACTGCCAGCCACCTCCTGGCAATAGCCCTTGTGCCCTGTAACAGGCAACCTGTGTTCTTCAAAGGCAGGTTTGCACTGTGGCTGAATGTGGGTAACATGAGAGAGCAGATTTGCTTTATGCTACCAGAATGAATAGCTTCTTGGAATTAAATGAGCCCATCTCACGTGGTCATTCAGGACTGCATAGAGCAGAGACAACAGCTGACAGCTTGCTCTGCGCCTGCTCCTGCTCATTTTTGTTTTGCCTCTTACTGGTGTTCTGGCTTTGTCCAGAGCCCTCAGACCTGGACATTGTGGAAATCTCCCCACTGACTTAGTTTCTTTCCTTCTGTCATCTTCCTTATAGGTCAACATGATTTTGATTTAGCCGATGCTCTTGATCACCCAGGTAGGTAAATCTCCTATCATTTTACCATGGCATTTAGACCCAATAATAAACCTTAAGTCCTTTTCCTTGAGGACTGAAATATGAAGTGGCTAGTACTTAACTTAAAGATATACAGAATTGAGAAATGCTAGATTTCAATGTTTCCGTCATAAAATTAAAATTTTATTTAAATCAAAAACCCCACAAAAATAATGGCTTTGAAAAGATATCCCTTCATTTTTAACTTCTGTTATGATACATAAAGATTTATTGAATGCAGCTGTCTAGATTTGCAGATACCTTCTTTTGATATGTTGAAAAAGTTTAAGTTGTTATTGTTTATTGCTATTTCATTGTGCCCCACAGAGGACATAATAACCAGGAAGCCTACAGTGATTAGAAGACCAACAAGGCCTGTGCTGAGTGAGTAATGAAGACAAGGAGTCATAACTAATTTTAGTTATGTAGAGATTCTTGATCATATTTGTTAATGTACCATAGCTGAAATAATTTATGTGAATGCTAGATGTCTTCTGTATGTAAAGTAAGTGGATTTTGGACAATTACCAGTTCCATGTCTTTACTGTTTCCGGTAAGGCTTTAGAGCATGACTGGCCACTGATGGCATTTTATTTCCTGAAGATCTTTTTCACAATTTTCCAGCCTGTACTGAACTCCCTGGGGAGTATAAGAATGGGTAACTGTTGCTAAAAATGGGTAGCTGTTCTTCTATTTTTTTCCCCATCTTTTCTTTTCACATAAATATTCATGTTGCTTGATAACAGACTGAAAAAAGTCAGCATGTCTAGGGACAGTTCATAACACTCTAAATGTGGACTTGTTCTCATCCGAATATAGATATTTCAAGCAGGTTACTTGAATCATACCCTAAAATACTCTGTCCCCAGTCATGTTTAAAGGTAACCTAGATGCCAATATCTATAGTGAAGCTGCCTCAGTCACATGAAACTAATTTTATTTTTAGGGACTCCTAAATCTGTTAGAGATATGACTATCAGACTATTATCTCCCCTGTCTGAATCAACTTCACTAAATCTTGGGAATTAAGAACTCCTTCTCTTCCAGACCATTTTGGAATCTCTTTCAGCACTGAAGAGGGCTGCAGAGAGTTTACAAGAAACTAAAGCTGGTTGAAAACAAAGCAAAACAAGAACAAAAAAAGTGTTCAAACTGAATTACTGGATTCGGAAGGTGCAGAAAGATGACACAAAAGTATGTCCTAGCATTTGCCTGGTGCTTCACCTTAACCTCAGGGTTTGCTCTATGTCTCATTCAGCTGGTATCATTGAGAAATTAGGCTGGCTGGGATGATGATTTTGGTTCAGCTGCAGCTAATTACCATACAGGCCATGTCCTCTGGGCATCACTTTACACGCACTTCTGCCTGAGTTGAAGCTCTTCTGTAGGCACCTCCCATCTAGCGTAACAAAACTCAACACAAAATTTAATGGAAGGTGATGTTTAATTAAAAAAATATTTAATTAAGTTGATTTTACCCACTCACATTCATCCTGCCACTAAGTTCAGCCATACGCTCAAACCCCACATACTCATGAGTACCAAGATGTGTGTGCTTAGGTGGTCTGGTGAGCATCATGGGCAACAACCATCTATAAGAAGGGCAGGAAGGATGATCCGGGGAACTACAGGCCTGTCAGCCTGACCCCGGTCCCAGGGAAGGTTATGGAACAGTTCATCTTGGGGGTGATCACACGGCAAGTGCAGCACAACAGGGGGATCAGGCCCAGCCAACATGGGTTCATGAAGGGCAAGTCCTGTTTAACCAACCTGATCTCCTTCTAT
>JAVSBS010025219.1:4325-22011 GCA_033124195.1 Coracias cyanogaster | reverse complement strand
TAGGGGAGAACTTGTAGAGTAGGGTTGATGGTTGGACTCAATGATCCCAAGGGTCTTTTCCAACCTGAATGATTCTATGATTCTCAAAACTGCAGTTATGATGATAGCCCAGTTATTTGGCTTGGTAGATAAAAATGCATCTACAAAGTGTCTTACAGATAGTAAGATTTTCACTGATAATTTTTTAGTATTACACTTACTTGTGCAAGTTTTTGCTGAACATAAATGATATGTGGAATGATGATATGGTATCCTTAATAAGGTTTGAGAATTGTTTTCTCACTAAAAATAAGTGAGAAAACAGTATTATTTCTTTCTTACAACAAGATCTATAAAAGTTTCACAAATAAGGTAAAATTTTACTCTTATTCAAAGCACTTAAAATACCTAAATCAATTTTCTCTTTAAAACACTTTCAAGCTTTCATAGCCAAAAAAGTATAATTTAAGGCCTTGATAACTTCATACTCAATACACTTAATGTAATTTTTCTACTGCAACACCTTTTAGACACATATTGGTGGCAATTATTCAAGAGATCTAAAAAAAAAAAATAATCTGCTGTCAATAGTAGACCTCAAGCGCTGTTCATTATTTCTCTTAGTCTTATTTTACAATTTCTAAAAGGAAAAAGAGTGTAATAAGTTCAATCAATATTTATTTTCTGCAAAGTAAAATCAAGTAACACTAATGTAAATATACATAATACATAAATATTAACTCAACCCACTCAACCTTTGTGTACAATGGCACTGAGCTTATGGCAGTCATGTAACTTGAAAATAATGTTGCTGGCCAATGACAGAGGTTTCTAAATCAATAAACACATTTGGAAACAAGAGAACAGTTCACAATAGAAAAGCAGATGAACCCAAATGCTGCAGTACGGTCATGCAGGCGCCGGTCTTCAGAACTGTGTAAATAGAACACTGTCACTAAAACTCCCTCTAAAAAAATAAAATGCTTTGTTAGTAACTACTGTTACCTCAAGTTAGGTAAACCATGCCAGTAGCACAAAATACAGTAGCTGGAAAATGCAAAATAATTTGCTAGGCCCATCTAATTCTTCAGCATAGCTGTGCAGGAATCAAGAGGGATTCTCAGCTCCTTCCTTAAGTCTTTTCCTTTTTTCTTCCAGTGTTTGTTTAAATACTTTTTTCAAGGTACTGTAAACATATGGTCCATTTTCAGAATCAAAGCTTGTCTAATAAAAGGGAGAAATGTAAGTTCAGTTATTAAATGGATGTTACACAGCAAAAGGCAAAGTAGATGACCAACATTTTAAAAAATAGTTTTAAGATTTTTCAATGAAAGTATGTATTTCCTGATGGAGTACTTGGTGCTAAGTATTTTCAGTTTTATGCTGATTAGACATTAAAACAATCTAGCCAAAAGAGGAATGTCATGATTGCTTTTACAATCATGAGATGTCTGAGATGTAGAAGAGATGAGGAAGCACTAGGATGAAGGTTCTGTTTGAATAATTTCACCTCTGAATCTGAGAAGCAGGCAGCTCTGAACTGGGCAATAGCAAACTTAACCTGTCACTGCTAAGAAATTATTCCAACAGCAGAAGTTGTTTATACACACCTTATACTGGGAGCCCGAAATATAACTGAATTGCAATGTAATTTCAAAAAGTTATTTATTCTGATGGAAAGACTCCAAGTGGTACAGAACCTACCAAAGCCTTTGGGAAGTTACTCCCAGTGACTAATTATTCTTACCACTTGGAAATTATCTTTTCCTGGATTTGAGCAAGTCCATGAATTGGCAGTGATCCTGAAATAGAAACACGAGACTAAAGGATCAAGGCTGTAGTGTCAGAATTTAATTTTGTTGAGAATAATTTCCTACCCTTTATGTCAGGTGATTATTATAAAAGGTGAATTCTGAAACAGATAAACTTGAGCACACAAAGTGCAAAGGAATTAGTGTAACTTGTCTCACAGAGGCCTGCTCTAGTGATTCACCCTTTGTGATTTAAAACAAATAAATAGGATGTCACAGACAAATCACTTGCCTTGGTGAACGCTTTAATAGCGCGAGCAAGTAAGGCCTCCTCCACATCAGCTGGTAGAATTTGCAAGTTTACCACACAGTGTAAAATGCAAAGGATGGTCTGACACTGCTCCTGGTGGGTAAAGGGAACAGCAGCTCATTAGAAGAAATACTTTCATGAAAAACATTTCACTTTCAGCTTTCATTAATTGCTGTTTAAATATCAGACTATGCCTGCTGGTATTGAAACCTTCAGGTGTAGGGGTTGGGAAGGGAATTTTCATAAGCCTAAAGAGCCTCTACATAATTATTTCAGTCACAAAGGGAGAAACACTTCTCTTGTAGTGTACCACAAACTGCTCTGGAAATTCCTAGGAGGTCAGGTGTGCATCTGGAGACTTATTTTTAAAGGTCCCCAACACAAATGGTAGTATTCATGTGAACTGGCATAGAAAAAGTAAGATTTGATCTTTTCAGCCCCAAATGCTATGCATGTTTAGGGCTCTTTCCCCAACTAACACTGGATGATCTGCATCTCTCTCTGCCTCCTTCAGCCACCTTCTCCTAACAGTCATCTTTGTGGCTGTTAGTTTCCATCCCTTTTTCAATGCAGACAGATCTCCACACTCAACAGTGAAAATTAAATTAAAACTTGAGGAATTCCTGGAAAGAGCAGCTAAATATGCACCAGTACATACAGCAGGCTGACTGGCTGGAGAGCAGATTAGCAGGGAAGAACCTGGGTGTCCTGGTGCATACAAAGCTGAACACAAGCTGACAATGGGCCCTTGGGGTAAAGGCAGATTAAGAGCGGCCTGGGCTGTATTAGACAGAGTTGCCAGCAGGTCCATGGAGGTGACACAGCTGGAGTGCTGGGTCCAGCTCTGGGGTCCTTGGTACAAGGAGGACATCTAGACAACATACTAGAATAAGTCTAGTGAGGGGACGCAAAGATGATTAAAGGACTGGAGCATCTGTCACACAAGCAACCTGCTTGAGCTGACTGTTGTGAGCAGGGTGCTTGGACGAGAAGCTATCCAGAGGTCCCTGCCAACTCAACTATTCTGTGATTCTAAAATAATATAGCATAAGGTAAGGTTAATATTTTTAAATTTAAAAGGCCCATAATTATTATTTCTTTCCCATTAATTTCTAACAGGTGTCAAGTAGTTATTTTTTTATTTAATACAAATAGAAAATTAAAACTGATACAGTGGAAGAATGCTTCAGGAAGAAACATGATGTTTTCCAGATGAACTTAGGAAGTCTGAATGTCATGTCAGGAAGACAATGACAACACTAAGTTCTGAGCACCTACTGGTGAGAAACTGTATTCTTGGACATTTGGAGGCTGTTAAAAGGGGCTTTATTTTCTTCATAAATAATTTGGAAACAAAGGATTTCTGAATAATTAGGAAATTAATTTGTGTAATTAAGAGACCAAGAATAGATAAATTTTTTTTCTAATTTACCTCGCATCTAGCCCTTTGGGAAAAGCGCAATTAAAGAAGTACCCAGTTTTCAGAGGCACTTCAGAATACAAATGGCCACAGTTCTGACTTATGTAGAAGAATTTGGCCTGGTTTCTGAATCTTTGAATTGGCAAATTCTTACTATTCCTTGCCACAGCTCTCCCAAAGCTGATGGATTAAGATGTTTGCACTGCCAATGTGACAACCATTAAGCACAGCTGCCAGATGCAACATTAACAAAAGCCATGCATTGAGTCACAGAGAAAAGGCTTTTCATTTGTGCCTTTGGATCTCAAACTGCAGAATTTACAGGGAAATATGCTGAAGCTGAGCTTCTACTGAATGGCATCCAAAGACAGTATCTGGTATTTTTCTTACAATATTCATCATTATAGTATTGATTACAGCTCATACTATTCAATACCAAATCATTCTGATTTTTAAAGAGCTTGACATTGCCTTTTAAAAGTGCAATCCCCTTGCCTAAAAGCCATAAATGGTTTAACACACATGAACAAAATGTACTTGGCAGTTAAAGAATGAGTTGACACAGACAATATCTACCTTTCTCAGTAAGTAAAGTGCATCCTGTGACTCTGCGCAATTTTTTGCCAGCATGTCAATATCGTCTTTGGATATAACAGGTTCTCTCAGCTGCTCTATCCAGGACCACATCAAGCTACAGAGGATAAAAGGATCTTTCTCGGTACAGATTTTATCCCAAGCTCCATCTCGAGAGTTCAGTTCTTTCTTAAAAAAAACAACAAAACAGAACAGAAAATGCATCATCTCTTTACTTTTGCCAATGTTCTCTTTGATTGTAGCAGTACTTGTCTGCTTGTGTTCCAATGTAAAAAAAGACTTAAGAGTTAAAAAAAAAAAATTCTATTTTTTTCCAAAGCATCAACATTAATCAGCAGTAATACAGATGATTCCTTAAAACAGAAGGATTAAGTAAACAGTGCAGCTCAGAACCTCCCAGTTATCTACTAGAATACATAAACCACCTTTGGATTCCAGCTTCAAAGCAAATGTTGCTACAAGGATTTGGTTCTGCGGATAAGAAGTTATGTTTCTACAGAATTCTTTCACACACAGAATCCTCTGATTAAGTCTGAGAAAGTGCTGATTAAAAACATAGTTCCATCTTAAAATGTGTTGTACTTTTATGCTACCAGCAGCCAAGTTACAACCACAGTTAATTGCATCAATTTTCATTAGTTAGTGAAATGAATGAACACAACCAGAAACAATGTTCTGACTTCCTGCTAGAGACCAAAATTTGTAGGTGCACGTTGCCCGCTTTTGAAAGAACTGGCCCATAACTGACAAATGTAATCATCTGCTGAACCCCAGTATAAACTGGTATCCCAATGTGCCATTCCAAAGGACATAGTGGCACTTTGGCCATTCTAGGAATTAACCTAGGTGAAACATGCAGAGCCCATAACATCGAATCAAATTTAAAATTACCTGCCACATTTCTACCTTCTGCTTCACTTCATCCTCTCCCAGGAATTCATTTATATCTGCAAGTGCTTTTGCTGCCAAAACTCTTCGGGCCTCCAAACTTAATTCTGACTGCAGAATAATGTGTGGAATTGACTCTGACACATCTCTGCTACCTTGGCTTTCATATCCAATGGAAAAGTTCACTTTAGAAGAAGAAGAATCTGAGTCCTCGGACACATAGACTCTTCTGCCATACATATTAGTCTTGTGGTCTTTGCTATGACCAATCTCATTGGTAAAATGATGCCTGGGCATTCCAGGCTCCCTGGTATTGTGGATAGATGCTAGACCTGAAGAAAAGGTTCTGCTGCGTTGTACTTCTTTGGTAGAATTCCTTCTGTGATAAAGTGAGGATCCATCTTTTCGTCCATCCAAATTGAATTTACCTTGACTCCAGAACATGCAGGTATTACGCACTAGTGCTTCTTTGTTTAAATCCAGCTGTGGCTTTTGTTCATCTGTGGCAGAACATTCCTCACCACTGTTCTGCTTAAGTTTGTTGCACAGTAGTATCTGAGCAGGTACTGTCCATGCAGTTTCTCCTTGTTCTAAAAGAAACTCTGTTCTTCTTAAATCTGAGTCACTATAGCTTAGACGCCTTCTCAGATGAGTAAGAGGCTGAAGGCATTCGACATTCCTTCTTTTCCAAAGAGGATCACACTCATGTCCCAGGGAGAAAAGAGAATCCTGGGTCTCGCAAGTGGACGAGTGGATGTGGGAGGAGTCCGACGTATCGCTGTCCTGCCTTGCGAGTTCTCTATCTAGGTCTGTGGCTACCAACTGAGAAACAGTCTTTTCAATTTCAGCTGAGAGATCTGGGATATCTAACAATTCTGCCTCTATCACTTGTCTGTTTTCAGCCAAGTCTAGCAACAATTTGCAAACTAGATGGATAAGCTTTGGCACGTGCTTGAGATGCCTGCTCTCATAACCATGGAGGAGATGTCTCTGGCGGGTCAGGTACTGGGACAGTGTCACCGTGTGTGCCTTGGGCTCACAGCATGCAAATATGTTTCGCAGAGGAACCAAAAACTGAGTGAATTCTCTGATGCATAGTAACTGCCCTCTAGTCTGAATAGAATTAGGCCTTTTTGCTCTGACAAAAAGGATTGCTTGATCAGCACTCATTCTTGTTGCAAAAACCAAGTAGCAAGCTATCAGAACGCCTGGAAAATAGAAAGACAAGCATTAGCTGAAGAACTATCAGACTAACACAGTGGAACTATGGGATAAAAATTAATATAGCTAAAGCTACAGGCTTTATGCCCTCTATTATGTGATGCTGGTACCTATGAATAGTTGCACTTGCTGGACCATAAGATTGGAAGCCCGTTCTCACTACACCTTCAGTAAGAGCTCATTTCTCACCTCAGCATTTCTAGGAGTTCCATTATTTGTGACCATAGGAGCAATGGTGGCTCCTATGGGAAGGACATGGGCAAGGTCTTGAAAGAAGTATGTGAAATTTTAGCTGCCCCATCAATTCCACCTGCTGTAACAATGAGTGGCAGCTTTGTAAACATGTATGAAATATTGGACAGTGAAAGTGTACTAGGTGATTTTTTCCCATCAAAAATAAGCTGTCCCATTTGAATGTAACAGGGAATTATTATACAGCTTCAAAAATGTTATAACCTTATAGGTCTCTGGTTTTAATGTGCTAGAACTTATCCCCTCTGTCCATTCAGCTCATTTCCACAAATTTGCTTAGCATTTTTAATCATTTTATAGATGTACATCTTGCAATGATGAAGAATCTAAGCACATCATTAATAATTTATAGCCAGAGACTGTTTCACATTTTTAGAAAACAATTCTGTTGATCTTGTAGTAGGGTACATACCCGTCCGACCAAGCCCTGCATGACAATGAACAGCGACCCTCCCCTCCTGCAAGGCGAAAGCCATGACTTTTACCATATCAAGTATAGTAGTGAGAGATGCCACTCCGTAATCCTTCCATCCAAAGTTATAAAAATAAACTAAAACAAAAAGAGATTGAGTTATTTTCTGCTGTACCAATTGTAGAACTTTCAGTACTACATGCAGAGGGCAGATGACTAATAATAAATACTAAAACTGCATCGTGGAATCTAAGCACATATTGTTTGCAATTTTCCCATTTCAGTGTACACTTGCTATTGAAATTTGATAAATACAGGAAGCTAGCAAAGATTTGTCAAACTGAAGTTCAGGCAGGATGTAAAAGGTGTAATAAAACTGAGTGATTCATCCAAAAATTACTGAGCTATATATAGGTAGAGGATAATTTTTTCTTTTTAGAAATAAAAGCACCTCTTCAGTCAAAAGCTGTTTCTTACAAGGGAGGTGCTTTTTCTCATCTCACCATAACATGAAAATACAAAAATACTGTCAATACAAATGTCCTCAAATGAAAAAATCTTTTATAGACTAGATAAGAAAACATGAATTGTACCAGAATTTGCAATACCATTAATGCTTTATGTATTCGTGAACTGGGATGAAAAAGAAAACTTTAACTAGCTGTTGTCCTTTCTTTATTCTAAACACCTGAACATAAACCCTCCAACTCACTCTACAAATATACGAACTTCAATAACATGTTATTCCCTCTTGATTTTATTTGCCAAATTTCATGTTTATGTCCCATTTTGTGCGATGTTTCTTACATTGCTGCTTTTAACACATAAGAATTCAAGTAAAAATATCTCCAAGTGCTAAAATCAATAATTCATGAGGAACAGCAGCAGGAGTGAACTCACTTCCAGCCTCCATAAAAGCTTCAGGAAGGTAGGTGAAGCCGCTTTCTTGTTCCAGTGGATTCCCACAGCTTGCATGCTCCCCAGGACGCTGAAGGTTAATTATGGTTTTTATGCCACATCTTAAGGAAGGAATAGATGAGTCAAAGTGTTATACGCAGCCAAAATCTCATTAGCCCTTATTTTCTGAACACACATTTATTCTTGGTGGAGAATAAATTTTTACCTGTGTATCATTAAAATGAAAGGATCTTTACCAACAATCCAAATCTATGTTGAAAGAGAAAATAGATCAGGAATTACACTTAGTAATACCTACAATAAATAATGACTGAATTTGTTACCTTTCAAACTGTTCAATGATGTTGTACTTCTCAATTAATTCTGTCGAGGGTCGAGCCATAGCCAGTATGTTATCTGTTATCCTGAGAAATTAGAGTACATAATAATGTTGTTAATAATTTCCTAGGCATGACTCTACCAAAATAAGAATACTACATTATATTCAAGAATGACAGAAATGCCTTTCTGATTAGCTAGAGATTATTTAAAAAAAAAATACTATTATCATATAGTGTTAGTGATAAACCTTGTTAAGCTGATACAGATATGGAATATCAAAAGTCCATTACTGGAACTATTTAAATGCCAGGCCAATGAACATATTTAAAAATTCCTTTGAGTAGAAATCTGGACTGAGATCTCTGTCTGGCCCTTTAAGGGTATGCTTCTGAATAGCATTTGCTGTTACAAAAAAATTAGCAGGCATGTGAAGATACATTTCATGTGACTATTATTGCGTATGAATATGCTTTTGATCACCTACCTTACATTCTTTCATCTTCAGTAAATGTTTTTACTTCTAAATTCTATTACAGACACATTTTAATTAATTTGCTTATTAACCTGAGCAAGAACTGTCTATAACCCAGAACAGTTTTTTTGTAATTCATGACGGATTCATATTTATTCTTTTGGATCTGAACCAAACTTATTGCAAGTTAACAGAAATCCTTCATCATCTTTACTGGGCTGTGCACAATGGCCATTATGGTTTACTGTTAAGTCATAATTTCAATTCAACCTGTCATTATGTTTTATACTTAGCAGCAGCTGATTTAATAAACCTCATTATTTCCCTTTGAATCCTCTCTTTTAATAAATACAATCAATGCAGTTACATTTAGTCAGAGTAAATGCTGCTTATTACCAGGAAGAGTAGAGCCCTTTAATGGCTTGCTCCTGGTCACTCCATCGCGCTGGGTTTTCATACTTGCAAGCACGTCCACCACAAGCCATGGAGCACTGCATGTGACCAGGGATGACATGACGAAGGCGCTCCCCAACCTTTGTGTATTTTGCTGTTGGACGCCTTGAATTTCCTAGAACACAAATAAAAACAGATTTAGTAAGGAAGCTTCGAAATTGATCTCCACCTTAAAAGCACAGTTCAACCTTAAATTGATGACGTTACAAACCATAAATACATGGAATATCTATTTGAGGCTCATTTTTCAATACAGACTTGAAGTAAGGATTCTGAGGGGAAAAATTTGATTGCATTACTGCAGAAGTTGTTTTTTCTTACAGTTACTTTGGTTTTCTGATCAAGTTAGAGGTATGTGATATCCTCTGCAACTGAAATGTCACAGTCCTCTTCCACCTGTAACTGAAAATATTTAGCCATATACTTGGTGTACATGTGAATGTCTTCTTCCATATTATCTGTTCTGTATAATTGAGCTGTTAGAGGGAAAAGTATATATTAATCCTTGAAAAAGGAATCAGTGAACAAAATATAAAATACAGGAAAAAATTAAAACCCACTATGTTATGCATATACATAAAATATAGTTAACAGAACAAAAGTGTCTTGATACCCACAACTGCCAAAAATCTTAATGAAAAGTACTTCACTTTTTTTTTCAGGAAAACTTGCATCCAGCTCCTCAGGGCTCAGAGACGAAACTGCCACCATAACCCGGCGACTCGACGATGAGAGCACCTCTACAACCGAGCTCCGGCGCCTCTGGATTATACGAAGAAGGGGATCGGAGGAAGAATGCCTTCGACCCTGGAAAAAGTTGCTAAAAATACTCACTGCCGATGGCCTTCGGGGAGAACCCTGCATGACTGACCAGCCCCAGCTACTGTCTAGCAAGGGTGCTGTATGGAAAGCTGTATAGGACACACTGGATGGAGATCCAAGTTGCTCGGTGCTGAAGTTGCGGAGCTCTGTGCATCCTTCTGCATGCTCCAGCAGCTCATCAGCATGGGCTGAGCTGTCTCCATAGTAACTAACAATGCAGACACTGCTGCCAGCTATCCTTGGGGCTGCTCCTTTCCATAGGAATTGACTCTGGCTGGGACAAACTGTGCCACTGCTTGATGAAAATAGTTGCATTTCAAGCAGGTAATTTTGAAAGCAGACTGGGAACAACCAAAACATTTTTCATCAACAATGTGAGTATTTAGCTAGTTGTAAATGACATGCATTCAGAACTCAACACAAAATACAGGATTCAAATGAACAATCAAAATGTAGCTGAAGGCTCTGCTTCCTGAGAAATCTGTAAGTACATTATACTCCTCCACCTCCTGGTTTAACATTCCACAACCACCTCTCCTCCTCCACTTAGTTGCTCCAAAATGCATCATTAGCTCTGTAATGATTGGGATTAGTGTGTTCCTACTGAAATGGTTCGGTACATGATGAATCGTAGACTGTTCGCTCTGGACCATTCATGTCTTCTAACAAAACACAATTTGTTATTCAAAACAAAAGGCTTTTTTTTTTTCAGGGCACAGCTTTTGGATTCAGCAAAGCTGTTAGCCCTACAGACTGAGATGAAGCAGATTACAGGGTGAAGATGTATCACTTGAGTGCTTTAGGCTTTTGAAGGTAGGTATTAGTGGCAAATTGCCTCCCACTTTGCTTCCAGTGTCCTAAGAAGTAGAACGAGCTGGCCAGAAAGATTGCAACACTCTCAAAAGCACAAAATTCTCAGGCAACTATGTGTAGAACAGACTACTGCAATGCTAAGAAAACTTTGCCATCTTACTGTCTGTGCATTAGACTGAAATTTAAAGAGAAAGATTGGGGAAATCCAGAAAATCCACCACTACTGTGTTCATTAAGCAAATTAGCATAGAATCATAGAATGGTTTGGGTTGGCAGGGACCTTAAAGATCTGCCATGGGCAGGAACACCTCCCACTCGATCAGGTTGCTCAAAGCCCCATCCAACCTGGTCACAATTAATCCCATTGCATTTTCATAGAATCATACAATGGTTTGGAAGGGACCTCAAAGATGATCTAGTTCCAACCCCCCTGCCGTGGCAGGGACATCTCCTACTAGACCAGGTTGTTCAAGGCCCATCCAGCCTGGCCTTGAACACCTCCACAGGGATGGAGCATCCACAACCCGCCAGGCAACATGTTCCAGTGTCTCACCACCCTCACAGTGAAGAATTTCCTCCTAATTTCCAATCTAAATCTCCCTTCTTCCAGTTTCAAACCACTACCCTTTGTCCTATCACTACAGGCCTTTGTAAAAATGCTTTTATTGGGGGGATTGGGTGGAAGAGGAAGAAGATTAAAAAGGCTATTTCAACTGCTACCTATATCCAAGGCACAGGAAAAAACACATTTTCCTATTAATTATATTGTTTTCTTGTATTTCTTTTTCTCTTCCCAGAAACTTTTTCTTCAGTATATATCAAATGATAGTAGAGCCAGAAATGAGCAAAATAAAATTCTGCATATAATTATTTTCCTACTGAATCTAGCAGGATTTGCAAGTACTCACCCAAAACAGTAAGAAAGAATTACATCCTATAAGAGTTTAAATACTTTACCAGAAAGGGGAGTATTGTTGAAGGCATGTTTGTATTTTCAGAGAGCTAAAATCACATAGTTTCACAAAAATCAGTTTCTTCAGTTAAGAGATCTGACAATATGCAAGTTATATATTGAGAAAAAATCAACATATTAACACATCATGGTGATGATAAAACAATGCAGTTTGGTTTTGGTATAGACATTTTATGTTTATAACTGGGATATTGCTGGGGTTTTTAGTTTTCTGTGGATTTTTTTTTTCAGAATTACTCTAAGTACTTTTTATGAATCATGTATCAGAGAAAAATTATTACCTGAACTCATATTTGCCAGATACAGACTGCTCTCTAGCAGCGAAGAGTACGGGAGTTCATTTTGCAGCAAAACTCCTGCAGCCATTGCAGTACCTGTTGGAACAGTAATAGGTTCATTAAAAATCTAAAACAGAAGATCAAAAATGCAAAATAAAGCTGAGTACCTGACACCTGATAATAGAGCTGTCCAAGGCTTAGGATCTAGGCAGCCAGACACAGACTGCACTTTCTTTTTGGTGGGCTGTCATCTTAAATTCAACAGCTTCACTGCCTCCCCTAGCAATTAAAAGTTAGTTGATTGTGTGTTTCAGTCTCAAGGGTTTGGCTGATTATCTACTTTATAATTGTGTGTTTTATATGGACAGGAATCACTCAACTAAAAGCATTTAATGTAATGCCATCCTGATTTTCTCAGATTCTTAAAAATAAATATACAACCAGAAATCTTGAACAAAAATCTTGCAAGGGGCAGTTTCAGCAACACTGTTAGTATCATACTGGCATTTCTAGATCACACCATTTGATTTTAGCTGATACTTGCCAAACATTCTGTCCCCAAGCTATATGCCTTCTCTGCTTTCTTCCCTTTGTTCCTTGTTTTGAGTCTGTTGGCAAATCTGAAGTCACATAAATGATCATTCTCCTCTAACAAGAAAACTGAACATGAGAGTCTGTGTAAGAAGAAAACAGGTTTTTCTCATGCTTTAATATAATTTCTAATACACGGTAAGTCCTCCTCTGACGACCTTCTATCTGACAAAAAAGAAAGCTAAAGGAAAGCTGTAAATGTGGACATATTAATCAGTCACTATGATGTTTAAATAAACCATTTACATGGATCTCGAGTGGAAATTCTTACTCGGTGTATCATCTTGTTTCTCTTATCTCTATAGGAAAATAGTTGAAAGTACAACAAATTTTTTTCACCAACTAAGTAGGTTTCTGCTGTATGTATAAGTATAGAAACTTTACTGAAGAAACAAAACTTAGGTCCCAGATTCTGCAAAACCAGTATTAGGATTCAGCACCATAAACAGTGTTTTAGAAGAGAGATTTGCTAAAGAAAAAAAAAAATATATAGCATTGTGGGGTTTAGGTAGTGTAACAGTCCTTGCTGTGTTGAAGTGTGTTGTTAATGACTTGCTGTTCATTGTCCACCTTTTAATGCTCAGAAATGCATTTTTAATGTAAATATATTAGTAAGAATATGTATTATGATAAATCTCAAGAAAGATTAGAGAGTATCTGGAGCATTTTCTACTCAGCTACTTGACCATCTGACTCTGCACTTTTAAAAGTCAATCCTTTTATAAACGGGCAGGAATACTTGCATATAATTGCATTCTATTTGGAGAAGCTCCAAAACCTCTATTTTTTTTTCTAGTGGACTTTGAAGTCAGTGAGGGATGGCTTTCATGATCAAATGAAAGTTCGGAGCCAAAGAATTAAGTTTATTTTATCCCCAGAAATTCTTTTCAGCATTAACAGAGTTGAATTAACAAAAAATGTTGGTTCCTATTCCTCAGAAAGTTCTCTTAAAAAATCTTAATAGCTTGCACAGATAACAGAGAAGTATTTGAAAAAGACATGTCCTGTCATATAGCCAGCTGAACCACCACCAGTATGACTACTTAGTTTTCCTATTTCCTTGTACTCAAGTGTTAGAAAAAATGAGATGAAATTTTAGATATTTCTATCACCCAAAACTATTTTTAAAAGATTTAAATCAGAATTCAAGCTGACAAGGACTCTTGACTGAAAAGGGAAGCAATGGAGATTAATGCAGAAGATGATATACCTCCAACATTACAAAATACTAGCAAGATTGTTCTGAATGGCAGAGGTAAGCAATGTGTTTATTTGCTCTGTAACACTCTCCTGATTCTTCTATGTACCAGATACTCTTAGTTTTTCAAAGGCCTGCTTCAGGATTTTATTTATCACATGAACACTTGATAAGATGCTGGAGAAAAAAAACAAGCTTGGAGCATTACTCTAGGTCATGGTTCTCATTTGCTGTCTGAGGGAACCGAGTCACATGCCTTATGGTCCTCACAATTCCACCTTAATCAGATCCGCTCTGTTATCTTTGACATGCATTTCTATTGCCATGACAGCAAAGAAGCTGGTCTTTTAATCCCTGTTTCCTGATTCAGGAAGTGGAACTGTGTCCGGTGTGATGTTCCCTCTCTTTGTGTTTTATTGCAGGAAGCAATGTTGCTAAATGTGCATAAACACAGCTAAAGAAACCAAAACACTGTAAAAACCATGTCTGTGCTCGTGCTCTTGGCTGACTGAAGTAAACAGCAATGCCACATTGCCTAAGGAAAGAAAGGTCTCTTGAAGTCATGGTCAAGCACTAAGGGGGATATTTCAGGAGGCCTCTTTCAGGTATGGATTGTGTACTTGTTTTGACATCTATATGTAGTTTTGGGGTGTTAGGGATTTTTCCCCCACTTTTGAGCAGACCAGTTCCTAACAGAAAGGATATAACATTTTTTGTTTCCTGTTGGTTGCACCGTTAATTCACCTGTTGCATTTGGCAACATGACATGAGTCCTACTCGCTGCTTCATACATGCAGAGAGGTGACTTTCTTGCAGAGGGAACAGTTTAGGCCCACTGCTGTCATAGGTGAGATCACTCCGTGCTTCCACTTTAAGGAGTGAAAAAGCCTCTTGCCCTTGTCCGTCTCCTCTGGAATACAAGCACTTCTCTTTGAGAAGTTACAGGCTGAGTAGTAAAGTGCCATGCAGCAAGTAGGGCAACTGGGAGACCACGGATCCACAACGAAGCAGGTTCTGCAACTAACTGGTGGGCAGACTTACAAAGGAAGAGCATCAGGAAGGCACATCTTCACACAAGGAGGCTGCAGGATGGACTCAGCAAACTGGCTTAGGGGTTACTCTGTCTCGTAACAAGGAAGGTTCCTTTTTAGTATTTCAGGATCTGGAAACCAGTAGCTGCCAGTCATTGGGCTGAATTTTCACTCCAGAATGAAATGAGATAAAGGAGTAATGTCTAATGTTTTAGCAGCCAGGAAACAATTATACAGCCAAAAAATGATGAGACAAAAAGATGCTGGTCTCACACCACCTCAGCAATTAAATGGTTATTTAATAGATGCAATTACTACCTCTTACATCAAAACACATTTTCAAAACAGAGAGAAGAGCTTGCATTGCAGCCTGGAATGATTCCTGTTGGGGCAGTTCAACCGCCAGCACAAACAGTAATCCCATTGTCAAGCTCCCCACTACATTTCTGTGGAACTATCCACTCATGGTGAGGTCCCTTTTCTCCAGACTTGTGCAGATTTAGTGAACAAGAACGGGACAGCAGACCACACATTTCAGAAGATTGCTTGTATGGGTAAACAGGAAAAAATAATGGATAAGCTTTCAATTTAAAAATATTGTTGTGAAAGAAAAGCTACTTTAAACCACAAATATTGTCAGACTATAGGCAAATGCTGATGCGTGTCACGTAAAATGTTGAGGTAAATTTTACTATTTTCTTGTCTTCTAAAGTGGATTTGTTCTCTCCCTGTTGCAGTCACATGTAATTAACTACCCCTTAGCCAAATTTTTAAAGGAAGAGAGTCAGCCACAGATGCAGGTATGGGCCATGTTAGCTCAGTACCTAAGCACTCAGGTAGCACCTCTAAAATATAGTCCATGACCTGATTCTACAGGTACTTATCTTCCTGAGAAGCTTTGCTTTGTGACCAGTCCTGCAGAAGTCAACAGGGTGTTTCTCTAAATGTAAGAGGATAAAGTTTCATTGCCAAAAGGCAAAGTTCTGTGAACAGCAGTTAACAGATGTTTTAGATAGATAACTAAAGATAATTTATATAAGTAAGACTAAGCAAAAATATGATAGTGCAAGGAGGACTGTTTATATTTAATGAAGTGGTTAAGAGCTATTAAATTATAAACTGGTCTCTAAATTCAGGCTATAAGGCTGCTGTTTTAAGACTGGCAGATGATAAAGAGTTTTTAATAGAAAAATCTTCTAAATTTGCTGAGACATGGTTAGTCATTTCTACAGGAAGCACTGATAAATGAAATCATGTTTTAAATCACAACAGACAATCTCATTTTAACACTGCCAGGAATTACAAAGCATTTATTTCTAAACTATTGTAAAAATTTTAGAGAAAATAAACACATAGGACAGAGAGAAGACAGGGTAATAATTTAAGCGTATTTTCATATAGTTTAGTTATATGTAGCTTACACCGCTGAACATTGCTACAGCTGTTGTAAAACTCCAGTGATCTCACTGGGACCACAACTAGAACTGATTTGTTATTTCTGTAAGTGGTTTTCCCCCTTTGGGAAAAAAATGATTCCTCATCTGTTTCAGTAAAAGGTTAATGTCATTTAGTCATTCAGTTTGATATTTACAAAAGACCGTAACTGCTTTCATGTACAAAAGAGAGAAAATAATTTAATTCATTAGAAGATTATGTAGCTGTGTGTTGGTGAGTCAGTATTAGCTATTCATAGATTTTTCTGACATAAAAAGCAAGAAACTGGAAGTTACAGTGATGGACAGGTCTACCAATTGACTTGATTCATGTTACCTGAGTCACGTCAGCTTTCTGTGGTCGTGTTATCCCAATAGTTAACAGAAGTTAACAGTTATTTTGAACTACCTTGAACAGGCTGGCAGACAGCAACTACTATTGAGAATTATAAAGGAGATGACGTAAAAGGAATATACTAACTGTTCTCCAAACAAAACTGGTGACTCAGATACTCTCGATCATTAATATCATGTTTACTAAGAGGCTATTAGATTTGTAAGACTGTGACTACACACAGAAGAATGAAATCTTATCAGTAATGCACAGCATTCAGAATTTTAACAGCAGAAGAGTTAAAAACTCTTCAGAAGTGGAAAAGTTTAAAAACTAACTCTGCAAGTTAGAGGAATTATTTTTAAATCTCATACAGCCCCAACTATAGTAAATTTACATGAGTTTTAGTAGAGTTTCAATAATTTCAATTTAATACCTTACCTGTTACCCTGACAAAAGAGTAAGTGATTGTTGATCCCTTCATTGTTGCAGCATCAACCACAAGAAGTACACTGTAGGGAATTCACATTTTACAGAAGAGAAGCCGAATGATGTTGTCACAGAATTTCCTGTGGTTAATTGGATTCACGATGGTAATCTGGGAGGAGCCAGTAACTATCTTTTCTTAAGAAACTTAAATCTGTATGAGGAATGCCTTATGGACTACACAGATAATCATCCCATAAACTGCTTTCTGTGTCTGCCTAGATTTTAAAGGGATTGAGACAAACAGGCCACACTGACTGGATGTTTTAATTACTGAATCTTCCTTCTTTTTTCCTCTTCACCTCATTTTCCTATTATCAACCACAGATAAATATATATATAAATATATACATGTGCATATGCATGTGTCTACGTGCATCAGATACCTAAGCAAATAGCTAATTTTGTGAAGTTATATTAAACACAGTTAAACTGCTACATCAATTTTGAAACACCATGAAAAGAAAATCAGAGATTTCATTGTTATCTGTCTTTACACCCTGAATACTTTTTTCTCACCAGATAATATCACTGAAGTATTTACAATGAGTATAAATTAATGGCATTTAAGGTGTTATCTCAAAACCATAACAGAAATAAATCAATCTGAATTTAAAGGATTTAATCTCCTAAAAAACAAAGCAAATACTTTGTTGATAATAGAATCATTATGGTTGGAAAGGACCACCAGGATCATCAAGTCCAACCTTCATCCTAACATCTCTCTAGCCACTAG